>JAODAL010007679.1:0-123253 GCA_025379985.1 Phyllomedusa bahiana
ACCCCGATCATGTTGCCCAGATCACCACCCATTAGTACTGCATAATACCCCCACACCATGACCACATATCACCCCCACATCATGACTGAATAATACCACAACACCATGACCACATATCACCACCACATAGTGAATGAATAATGCCCCCACACTATGACTACATGTCACCACCACATTGTAGCAAATAATGCCTCCACATCATGACCACATATAACCACCACATAGTGACTGAAGAATAACACCACACCATGGCCACATATCACCACCACATAGTGAGTAATACTGCCATAATGTTCTAGAGTTCAAACCATTACACTAACTCACTCCATACAGCCAATATTCTTGATATACAGTGACTCAGTCATACTGTGAATACCAGTTGTACACAGGCTCTGGAGACATCACCCTTGAAAACCCTTGTGCAAGTATGTTAGCACAGCTGAAAAAAGTTTTGCTGATTAGAGAAGCTAAAAAACTGACCTTCCTTTGAAGTTGAGAATCTGGAGCATTACATTTTTTTGGTTCGATTAAACTCGCAAAATGGCCGAAAAAAGAAAAACTTTCATGTGAAACCCGACAGTCTATTCTTGTGCTGAGAGATGAAGGCTATTCCATGCGAGAAAGTGGCAAGAAACTGAAGATTTCCTACAACGGTGTGTACTACTCCCTTCAGAGGAGAGCACAAATAGGCTCTATCCAGAGTAGAAAGAGAAGTGGGAGTCCCCACTGCACAACTGAGCAACAAGACAAGTGCATTAGAGTTTCTAGTTTGAGAAATTGACGCCTCACAGGTCCTCAACGGAAGCTTCATTAATAGTAAACCCGCAAAACGCCAGTGTCAACATCGACAGTGACGAGGCGACTCCGGGTTGCTGGCCTTCAGGGCAGAGTGACAAAGAAAAAGCCTTATCTGAGACTGGCTAATAAAATTAAAAGATTAATATTGGCTAAAGAACACAAAGATAGGACCGAGGAAGATTGGAAACAAGTGTTGTGGACAGACGAATCGAAGTTTGAGGTGTTTGAATCACACAGAAAAGAACATTTGTGAGACGCAGAACAACTGATAAGATGCTGGAAGAGTGCCTGATGCCATCTGTCAAGCATGGTGGAGGAGATGTGATGGTCTGGGGTTGCTTTGGTGCTGGAAAAGTGGGAGATTTGTACAAGGTAAAAGGGATTTTGAATAAGGAAGGCTATCACTCCAATTTTGCAAACGCCATGCCATACCCTGTGGACAGTGCTTGATTGGAGCCAATTTCATCCTGCAACAGGACAATGACCCAAAGCAAACCTCCAAATTATGCAAGAACTATTTAGGGAATAAGCAGGCCGCTGGTATTCTAACTGTAATGGAGTGGCCAGCGCAGTCACCAAGATCTCAACCACCATGAGCTGTTGTGGGGAGCAGCTTGACCGTATGGTACATAAAAAAGTGCCCATCAAGCCAATCCAACTTGTGGGAGGGGCTTGTGGAAGCATGGGGTGAAATTTCTCCATATTACCTCAGCAAATTAACAGCTAGAATGCCAAAGGTCTGCAACGCTGGAATTGCTGCAAAGGGAGCATTCTTTGACAAAAGCAAAGGTGCATTAGAAAATTATTATTCAAATAAAAATCATTATTTCTAACCTTGTCAATGTTTGGACTAGATTTCTATTCATATTGCAACTCATTTGATAAATAAAAGTAAGAGTTATCAGGGAAAACACAAAATTGTCTGGGTAACCCCAAACTTTTGAACAGTAGTGTATATAACCTCCATACAGTACACAGGCGCTCTGCAAATATATATTACCGCCATACAGCTAGAGAGAAAGCGGCACTATTTAACAGAAGGGAGGACAGAGGGGGCATTATTTGGGAAAAGTGGGCACAGACAGGGCACTATTAAAGAAAAGGGACACTATGCAAGGGAATAGGCACAGAGAGTGCACTATTTAAGATAAAAGGGCAAAGAGAGAGTGGTATTTAAGAGAAGTTGCATATAGAGGGTATTGTTTAACCCCCTTACCGGCCGGAGCCATTTTGGCCCCTGACAGAGGCCCATTTTTGAAATTGGCATGTGTCACTTACGGGGAAAATAAACTTTTTGCCCCATTTTTTTACCTATCCATTTTATTCAGAGATTGTTTTCTCGTGACACATTGTGCTTTAAGATAGTACGAATTTTTTGCCCAAAAAACCTTGTTTATTTGTGAAAAAATATAAAAATTTCGTAAAAAATTTTGAAAATTTACCATTTTCAAATTCAAAAAATTTCGTTGTAAGACAATAGTTATTCCAACTCAAAAAAATTTTAAATAGATCAACCATATGTTCTGCTGTAGGTTGGCATTTTTTTTTTTTAAATGTCTTTTTTTTATTTACACTTAGGGGGCTTAAAATTTAAAGTATTAATTTTAAAATTTTCAAAAAAAAATTACAATATACTTTTTTTTTGGGGACCAGTCCTTTCTAACGTGATTTTGTTTGGGCCCTGTATCAGATACTCCCATAATACTTCATCAAGAAACTCCCACCCCTAAAGTATTAAAAAAACAGCATTTTAGGAAGTTTATTAACTCATTGGGGTTTTTCCAGGAATTAAAGCAAAGTGGAGGGAAGTTTAAAAAATTTCATTTTTTTCAGATTTTAATTTTTATCCATTTTTCACAAGAAACGTAGATGTGATCGGGGAAAATGGTAACTTAATATTGATTCCCCAACTGTGCCACTTTCAGAGATATCCCATATGTGAGCCTAGTGCGCGTTTTGGGCTCAACCACAAGCCCCAAGTAGGAGGGCCCCTACGGGATTCTGGGGCCCTTTTTTTCAAAAACGTTTTTTATTAGGCACCATTTCAGGTTTGCAGACCCCAAAGGTTTTAAAAAAATTTAATAAAAACCCCAAAAAAAGACCCCAATTGGAAACTACACCCTTAAGAAATATCCGGGGGGCAGTGAGTTATAACCCCCAGGTGATTCACTTTTTTTTTTTAGTGTTAAGCTGTGAAAATTAACAATGTTTTTTTTTTACAAGAATCCTGGAAAAAAAGCACCCAAAATTTGTCACGCAATTTTTTCCCCAAGTTGGGCTAACCCTACATTGGTGTAAATGCGTTTGGCGCATGGCGGGGGTAACAAGGGGGGGACGCTTTTTTGGCTTTTGGAACGCAAAATTTTGGGGGGCCTGTCGTTTTTGCAAACCCCCAAAGTACCAGAACAGGGAAACCTTCCAGAAGCCCCCCTTTTTGGGGATTCAACACCCCCAGGGATCATCTAGGGCTTACTGTGATTTTGGGCGCACAGGTGTTCCAAGTTTTTTTTCATATTGGGCTGTGAAAAGGGGGGAAAAAAAACACAGTTCCCCCCATTGTTTTTTGGGTTTCCCATTTTTTTACAATTTTCGCCTACGGGATAAAAAAACAAGTAACTTTACATGTGGTCGGAACAATTAAAATAATATCATTTTATTAGTTTTTTTTAAGTTTTATTACTTTCCAATAAAAATAGGTCTAAAAAAAAATTGGGCGTTTTTATTTTGTCCTTTTCTACAACCAAAAACTTTTTTTTTTTTCTGTATAACTGTTTATGGTTTTTTTTTTTTGTGGGAAGGTTGACGTTTTTATTACCCATTATGGGGGGCATTTTGAAAATTTTTTATCATTTTTTATTAAGGTTTTTTTTTGAGGCATTTTGAACAAAATACAACTTCCTTGTAGGTTTTTTATTTTTTTTTTTACGGGGTCACCGGCGGTATAAATGCTTCTACTTTACTCAGCAGTCGATACAATTACATTTATACCAAATTTTTTTAATTTTTTTTTATGTTTTAAAATGCTTTTACACGATAAAAAAAACTTTTATTCAAAAAGGAAAACACGTTTTTGCATCGTCGCAGTCGAGAGCCATAAATTTTTTTATTTTTCTGTGTACGGAGCGTGTAGGGGTTGTTTTTTTTTTGGGTGAGTTGGAAAGTTTTTTTTTGGGATCATTTTTGGGGGGACAAAACCCTTTTTATCAATTTTTAAAACGTTTTTTTTGGGAAATACTTGGGCGAAAAAAACTGCCAAACCTAGGGCGTTTTTTATTTTATTTTTAACACGCTCACTGTGCATACCATACAATTTCTTTACTCTGGGGTTGATAAATTTACGGCGGTACCAATTTATATAGGTTTTTTTATGTTTAAGCCTTTAAAAAAAAAAGTGTTTTTTTTGTGAAAAAAATTTTTTATGCATTTTGTCTTCTGAGAGCCATAATTTTTTTTTTTCCCGTATACAGAGAGGTTTAAGGGCTTTTTTTTGTGGGAGAATGACATTTTAATTTTGGAAAATTTGGTGTTTATATTAGTTTTTTTATCGCTTTTTATTCCCTTTTATGTGCAGGGGGATGAAACAAAAATCGCAATTTTTTGATTTTTTTTTAAATTTTTTTTTTAAAATATTCCCTACGGGTTAAATTTAAAATGACACATTTAAGGACAGGTCGTTAGCCCCGGCGTACCAAATATGGTATTTTTTTATTTTTTATCTTTTTTTGGGGCTTTGGCGCTGAAAGGGGAAAAGGGCGGTGTAGGTTTTTTTTTTTATTTTCTGTGTTCGTGTTTTATTTTTTTTTTACTTTTTTATTTTTTTTAAAACTTTTTTTTTACTTTCCCCATGGGGATTTTTAACAAACCCAAACTTCGATTTTCGAAAGGGTTCTGTTTAGAAGGGGAGGTCGAAAATTGCCTGTTGCTAGAATGTCGCCAAGACAACTGTCAGTCATGATGCCCCACAATGCTTGTGGGGATCGTGACGCAAGACAGCTCCGGGAAGGGGGGTTTCAGTTCCAGGGCTTGGTAGGAGATTGTTGCTGCCTAAACGTGCCAGCGCGGGGCCCCAGGACAGGCAGAAGGGGCCCCTCCCCCGCCGCGACTTTGCTCCGACGATCTTAATTGATCGTCGGGGGTTTTAAGGGGGTTTAAACCCCCGGGCCAAGCTCATCCGGCCGGGGGTGATGCAGCATGAAGCCAGCGGTAATTTACCGCTGGTCCCTTGTCGCAATCATGCGCGGCTCGCCCGCAAGCCTGCGCGATCGCCAGGACGTATGCATACGTCCATTTGCGGGAAGTCGCTTCCTGCTAGGGCGTATGCATACGTTCAATGTCGGGAAGGGGTTAAGAGAAGGAGACACAGAGGTGGTGGTTCCTCTAATATGTAGCTACTGATAAATAATAATATTTATGAAACTCTGCTTCTGCAAGGCCCTGATAGAAAAGTACAGTGAACTAGCTAAACTAAATGTAGGATAAGGCTATGTCTACCTGGCATAGAAATATGCATGCATTTTTGGCGCTTTTAGGATTTTAAAAGCGGCGAAAATTTGATCGTTCAGGCATCCCCATAGACTACAATAGAAAAAACGAGCTGTAGTCTCTACAGGTTGTTTTTTCTACGATCGTCTTTCAGCGCCGGTGTATTATACAACATGTTGTATAAACTTCTGACGCTTTTAGTTATTTCGGCGTCTTCCCATACAATTCAATTGTATGGGTGACATAAAAAAAACAGAACCGACCGCAGTTTTTGCACAAGACATTACAAAAAACGCGGTCCTGCATTGCAAAAAAAGGGTCGATGGCGGTCGTTTTTTGTCCGATGCAGTGTAGACCTACCTTAAAGGTCATCGCTGGCTAAAAAGTTATACCGTACGCTTGCGCAGATATATGTTAATCAGGTGATCAATCACAATACGATTTATCACTAGAGGTGTGATTTAATGTTGATGATCTAATGATGATATGAATATTATGAATAATAATGAATATTTTAATATCGCCACTCCTTAAGTTCAGCCTGTAGAAAACTTGTATTCACTCGAAAAAAAATGCGGAGATTGCTTTTGATATCACACTCACTTGATGTCAGTTGTCAACATGCATATGCACATTCCTATATAATTTTGATACCTCAGAATGAGAAGGTTGTGGATTTATAAAGCGACAACAGGGTACAAAGGGGACATTATTGCTGAGCAGGAGCATATAAGGGGAATTATAACTGGGTCAGTACTGTATTTACATGTATAGTCTGTTGTGTGATGGCAACCTGAACTAGTATCTGACCACTGTATGGTATGGTATAATATTATTGTATATAGTGCTTGCATACACTTGTCCCTATCTGCAATAGTGAGTGTGCACTTGTTCCTGACCAGGCAATTAAGTGTTTAATTTTCATATTGTAGAGATAATACTGTTTGTGAGTTGGTGGGGTTTTTGCTGCTTTTTAGTTCCTATCTAGCTCTAAGGTTGGAGGACAAATATATGCTTATGTGAGTTAATGGTTAAATATCTATATATGTGACTATGGGTTGGTCACAGGGGTGGAATTGGGTTTATACTTACTGTATACTTGGTAGAGAGATGCCATTGGTCCTAAGAAATAGAAAGAGTTTAATGCTTGTGGTATTATCCTGTTCTAACTTTGGTGAGGGATGTGGCTGTGCACTGGGCCTATCTCCATTTAACCTTAATGGGTAGGATCAGACTGTTTAGCCCATTCTTAACATAGTAATTAACGATTACAGCGTGCTCATTTTTTCACCTTAGCCAACGAAGATCCATATTTTGATACCATATAATGCACGATAAATTTCATTGGGAAACCAAAAAATATTTTTTTATGGAGTAGAAATTTAAATTTGCTTTGGATTGCTATTTTCTGAGACACATACGTTTTTTTTTTTGTTTTTTTTTTTACCTCATTGGACCTTATGGGGCTTGCACTGTGGGCTGAATTGTAGTCTTTATTGTCACAATTTTGGGGTAAATACATCTTTGATCACTTTTTATTCCTATTTTTTTGTGGAGGTGAAGCAACCAAAAAAATGCAATTTAGGCATTGGGTATCTTCTTTTCTTTACAGTATTCACCATGCAGGATAAATAAGGTTTATCTCAACAGATCAGGATTATAAGGATGCAACGATATCAATTATGTTTATTTTATTTTATTTTTTAATTCTCTCTCAATCTTTTTCTTTTAGAGGATCTGGCACAAACCATTGGCTTCTATTGACATTTCACAGGTAATTTGACACCTTTATGAAAAAGGACTTTTTAGAAATGGATAAAATATTATACCTAATTTGCACACAGATATGGTAAAATGTGGTGCTCTCCTCAGTGGTACTGGCCTCCCCTTTGTATGTGATTGAGACAGGCTAAATGTCTTCACATGATCTACTGTATCCCTTTAAGGCACAATATAATAGGTAAGGCAACCTTAGTAAAATATTCAGTCACTGGTACAGTCATACATATGTTCTTAAAAATTACTGGAATGATGTTCTAGAATTCATGCAACCTAAAATCTGCCTTTTTAGGCTAGTAGTTACATTTTCTTTTAGTGTTGTCATTCATAAGCTATTTAAGATCTCTGTGAGGCATGGATTACTATAGTGAATAGTGTGCTTCCAATATACAAGCTCATTTAGATGACTCATGAATGCCCTGAAAAATTTCTCAAAATTTAGGAACGCTTGCCCAACTATAGCCTCAGCAACAAATTACCTTTAGAACTTTTTTTTGTCATACTCAGATAAATATTTCTAGTAGGGCAGACCATTCGTAGTTTTCAAAAATCTCTTTCACTCTATCTGTATACTTCCTACTCCCCTGTATTTTGTACCCCTGTTGTTTGTGTGTGTGTATGTGGGATTGTATGTCTGTTTTATTTCCTATTTGTATGTGACACAAGCTAAGGTCCTAAAACGTTCAGGGCCTGGGCCCTCTGTGTTACATTTTGCTCAGTAGGGCTGGGTTCACACAGCATTTTTCATGCCACATCATGAACTGTGGCATATATTTTTATGGAGAAAAAAATGTATGTTCCTGTCACTAATTTTACATGTATTTAATATAGATACTATAAATCCCCACAGCAGTACATTGTGTATTGAAAAACAGCACTGACAAATTAGCTTTCTTAAAGGCTCTCATATATGTATGATAGTGTAATACCTTATTAATAACAGTCAAACAGTTACCAAATAATACACCAACAAATGTAGCAAATATACCATTTGTACTATTGTTGGTAAAAAAAATCTCACAATACCAAGACTCAATAATATTACTACCTTAGGCCAAAATAATAATGCCAGACCATGACTAAATACAACCACCACATGTGACTACTAGTTGTATACAGACGCTCTGCAGCTGTATAAAGGATTACAGTGCAGTTACTGCCAATATCTTACAGGTGACATCTTTTCTGATCACAGTTGTTCACTTCCTCTTTCCCCTTTTTTCTTTTGGCTTAGACCGCCAGGACGATTTCTCCTGGCCACAACTCATCTCTACAGAATCTGCCACACAGACATTTTATAATCCTCATTTTCTCCTCACTTTCTACCCAATCCACACCTCTGTACAAACTCCCAAAAGAGTGATAGGTAGGGTATATGTGTATGAGGGGTTGTGGGTTGATAGCTGAGGGTTGTATTTCGTGTTAGCTCTAGGCCGTATAACAAAATGGTTGAGGGAAGGGGCAGAAAAGGGAGTACAGACCATAGTTTAAAGCTCCAACTCCCTGGAGACTGCTTTGCAGCTGTGGCCTGTACCACCCAGGATCATATTGTGTGGCCTGAACTTCATCCCCAGCAACCCCAGAAGATCAGCTGCAATAATGGGTGCAGAATGAAGTTTAGTACTGTCATGTTTTTTGTAGTGTTTATATTTTTCTACAGGTACAGTTTGTTGAACTATGTCAGATAAGAGGTGAAGCATTTCTTATATAAAATGGTTTGTGGGGGATAGTGTTGGAATGTTTATTTAAATAAAGTGTTTTTTGTTCTTTTGTTTTTTACTGGCATTTCATCCCAGTGTTAGTAATGGAAATTCTAACAACTGTCTCTCCGTTACCATCGCTGGGGTTTGGTGTCAACCAGCAGTGTTTTTTTGCCACCCCAAGGCTGACATTAATTTTGCAGCTATGACTTCCCTTGATCCCCAGTGACCAACTCCCCATTACTGTTATTTAAGGGTCCTACATGCTCTGACTAATATATTTATAATAAATTTCTTGGGGTCTATTTTGTTGTCCTTGGCCACCTGCCTTTCATTTTGTATTTTAGCTGATTTTATCACCTTTTTACAGATTTTATTGAGCTCTTTTTAATTATTTTTTGCCCTTTTAACAGAAGGTAGAAGCCATGTTGGATTTAATTTTAGTCGCCTATACTTGTTTCCAATAGGAATACATTTTGCTATAAATTTCCTCATAGTATAAAGCCCTACTATTTGGCTTTGACATCATTATTTGATAATGGCTGTTCCCAGTCTAGGTCCTGTAGCGCCTAGTTTTGATATATTACAGTTGATTTACATGCAGTTTTATTGGCACAAAATACACCAAAACAATGGCGCATTCGTATTGGGACATGTTGCCGACTATGTCCACAGCCACCCCGCTATCCAGACTTTTAGTAATCTCTTCATAAAAACAGATCAGATTGGTCTAATAGCTTCTGTCCTTAGTAAAAAGATGCTATCAATCACTTTTAATATTATATTCAGCAACATATTCCTGTATATAGTCCCTTATGAGCCTCTCAAACAGTTTTCCCATAATAGATGTTAAACTTACTGGTCTATAATTACATGGACAATAACCCTTTTTGAAGATGGGAATCACTTTTGCCTTGCGCCAGTCTCTTGGAACTATCCAGGTGCCAAAGAATCTCTAAATATCATGCAAAGGGACACAGAAATAACTGAGCTGAGCTCTTTAAGAACTCTTTGGTGTAAGTCATCTGTGGATTCTGGTTCACATTCAGTTTATTTAACTTGGCTTGGACCATTTCTACACTCAACCAATTTATTATATCGGTTGATGTATTAACAGTGCAACTGGCACCGCCTACATCTGCACTGGACCCACCCACCACAGCTCTGGCACCGCCCCCATCATTACTAGCACAGCCTACATCTGCTCTACACACTCCCTCGTCAGCAGTGACCCCACCCACATCAGCTATTTTCTCGTCGTTTGTATATACAGAGCTGAAGAACCTATTTAGTAGCTATGACTTCAACCAGAAGATTTGCATTGACAACTGTGTCAGCATCTCTTTTCATTCATATGCATATGTCTTAATTATGGATTATTGATTAATTTGGAAACCACACAATGAGGTTAGAAGGGTCTTTACTAGTGTTGAGTGATTGCGTTGGCTATCGAGATCGAGCGATAGTCGATAGTCGGCCGCTATCGATAAGGTTTTTCGATAGTGAGCATCGATTATGAGCGATTACCATTAAAGTCTATGGGAGAGCAACAACACCTTCATTATTACACCCAAACAAGGCTGGAGAAGCTGAAATTAACATCCACAACAGTCAAATGGATACGTGCTTTCATCTTAGGCAACACACTTAGGTTATAAAAGTCACAGAAAAAAGTCACAGACCATTCACTATCCCTGTCTTGTACCACAGCCTGACCCTTAAACCTGCATCACCACAAATTAAAAAGTGCCAGAAGGCAGTATGATTTGAACCATCATGTTACTTGAACTGGACATTGAATATCCCTGTCCTGGAACGCAGCATGAGCCCCAAACCTGCATGACCCCCAGATTTAAAAAGTGCCGCAAAAAGGAGTTCTTTCAACCACCATTTAGTTTCACTGGACATTGACTATACCTGTCCTGGACCGCAGAATGACCATTAAACCTGTCTGACCCCAGATTAAAAGTGCGGGAAAAGGAGTCTGTATCTGTTATGTTTTCGTATAATACACGGTATTTTTTGCACCTTTCAATTCACCTGTGGTGACTATAGAATTGCTGTTTTAAGATTTACGTGGAGGCTGCATCAATGGACAACGCTGGGTGAGCAAAAGTTCAAAAAACAGTATCTGTTATGTTTTCGTATTGATACACGGTTTTATTTGCACCTTTCAATTCACCTGTGGTGAATATAGAATTGCTGTTTTTAAGATTTACGTGGATGCTGCGTCAATGAACAATGCTGGGTGTGCAAAAGTCAAAAAACACGTAACTGTTATGTTTTGGTATAATAAACGGTATTTTTTGCACCTTTCAATTCACCTGTGGTGAATATAGAATTGCTGTTTTAAGATTTACGTGGATGCTGCGTCAATGAACAATGCTGGGTGTGCAAAGTCAAAAAACACGTAACTGTTATGTTTTCGTATGATACACGGTATTTTTTGCACCTTTCAATTCACTTGTGGTGAATATAGAATTGCTGTTTTAAGATTTACGTGGATGCTGCGTCAATGAACAAACCTGGGTGTGCAAAAGTCAAAAAACACGTAACTGTTATGTTTTGGTATAATAAACGGTATTTTTTGCACCTTTCAATTCACCTGTGGTGAATATAGAATTGCTGTTTTAAGATTTACGTGGATGCTGCGTCAATGAACAATGCTGGGTGCGCAAAAGTCAAAAAAACACGTAACTGTTATGTTTTCGTATGATACACGGTATTTTTGGCAACAAAAAACTGTGCTGACTACAAGATTGCTGGATTGTAATTTAACTGCAAGGTGGATATATCAACAGTCCAGGTGTAATGGGTTAAAATTAAAATGAACACCTATCTGAAATGTATACTGATAATAAAAGTGGAGTTGTGCACCTAACAAAGAGACCTGCAGTTACTAGAAATGATGTGTATCCAATATAAATTCAGGCTGCCCAATATCCAGGAAATATTTCAATAGCAAACTGTTAATAATAAAGATATTCCACTACAATGTCTACACTAAGTCTTGGTGAACTTTATCCAGTGTTCTTTATAGATAGAGCTTGTCTGTGTTCACCCGCGGGGCCCCCCCTGCTCCCCCCGCCGTGAATTTACAGCGGTAGATGCTGCTTTAAAATTCTCTAGCTAACTACATAAAATCTTCAAATCTCTAATATAACTAAATTGGAAGGATCACAGCTAATAGTAGAGGTTTCTCTGTGCAGAAATAGACTAATTCACTGAGCTGTTTGGCCACAGGCAGGAGCGCAGGTCCTATCCCTATGAGATGCTGAGAGACACTGAGGCTGAAACAGGAATCGCTGTTCTATGTAAAACGAGGTCATGTGATTTTTCCAGCCAATCGCAACCATACACATCCCAGTCATGACGTCGCACACACATCTCACCCTGCTCTATTCTGTAATCTGATTTGCTGGCCGCCAAAATTACAGGAAGCGACGAAAAAGGCGCGATCTTAATAGATGATGCTCAGATTTTAACCTTAATTATCGCATGATCTGGAAATTTCGATCACCATAAAAACCTTGCCGATTTCAACTTTGTCAATAAAAATCGCTCAACACTAGTCTTTACGAGCCTTCTGTAACACTGTTTTTGTCTGTGGCATCAACACATTTACATAGTTACATAGTTTGTGAGGCCAAATAAAGACAGAAATCCATCCATCCAGTTCAGCCTATTGTCCTATAGTGTTGATTCAGAGGAAGGCAAAAACTCCCATGAGGGGAAGAAAATAGTCCTCATTTTAGGGGAAAAAATCCTTCCCAACCTAAATCTGGCAATTAGAATAAATCTCTGGATCAACGACCCTTCTTCAGAATCCAAGTCACTATAACTTGTTATATTATTACGCTCTAGAAATGCTTTCAGAAACTTTTTTAACTCTGTTAGTGAATTCACCATTACAGGTTCCTCTGGCAGAGTTCCACAGTCTCACAGCTCGTACAATAAAGATTCCCTTTCTATATTTATGTAGAAACTTTCTGTCCTCTAGATGTAGAGGATGCGCCCTTATTCTAGATACAGTGCTGGGTATACAGTATTTGCTTGCTTATTATTCTTCATTTATTTATTTCTTTTCTATCAGATTGAAATTTTAAGGCTTCTGAATGATTTACCAGTTTTCCCAAGACTTCAACAAGACTTTCTATATACCAAGGTCGTCCTGGAACCACTTAACATTGTATGTTGAAGGACCACTGTATTCATCCTTACATATAATTTGTTAACCTGAAAGCTTGTTAATGTATTTTGAATGTGTTTGTATGTATACATGTGTTTATGTGTTTGTGCATATACTTAATTTATGCATACACACACTTACATTGTTTATGCATGCTGTGTCCTAACCACAAACTCTGCTGCCATGGCCAAGGGGAGCCTAAAGTCTAAATTCTGCTATGCAATGTATTGTGCTACTGAGGAAACGACTACTGGGGGAGAAAGTGGATAAACTGATATGATTGCTGTTGGAACACAATTGATAGTGCTGTGGTTTCTGGCTGGAGAATGGGATAGGAGTAGAGATAAACGAGCAGTAAAAAGTTCTAGTTTGATTAAAACTTTGAACTTTAGTGTGTTCGGTTCGAGGTTCTATTCGAACTAGAACTCGAACCCCATTAAAGTCAATGGGAGAAGATGTTCTGGTTAATTTATACTTATACAGGTGAGGAGAAGTTGGAATTACCTGCCATAACAGTAAAATGGAAACGTGGAACAACTTAGTGAAGAAAATTTGGCTCTAAGAGTGACATAAAAAAAATTGTGAGGCTAAAATACTTTATTCCTTTCAATGGCTAACTGAAAAGATGAGGACAGCTTGCAAGCAGGGGCATAGCTATAGGAAGTGCAGTATTAGCAGCTGCTTTGGGGCCCTGCATCCCGATGGGGCCCAAAAGCCCCTTTAACACATAGAGATTTGGAGACGGTGTGTTATACAATTACTGAACCAGCAAAACTGCAAAAAATGAACTTTTGGGCACTGAGTATGATTTAGCAAATCCAAGCACTCTGTATAATATATATCCATGTATATAAGAGTTAGACGTTGTTTGAACCTGCAAATGTTGACAAATCATAGCTTCCGTGTGTGTGAAGTATGCAGCCAGCAATTCCAAACTCCCTAACTATTGCTGTCTATGGAAAGGAAAATGCTATCTAACTAACTAAGAGCAGTCTGTACAGTACAGAGAGTGAGCTGAAAGGCAATACACAAGGCAATACAGTGAAATATATATAACATGGTTATGTGATTTTAGCAGCCAATGAGAGCCCTACACCTCAGCGATGACGTTTTTGACACCTCTGTGTTCTGCATTGATTGGATGGCCGCAAAAGTGAAGAAATGGGATTGGATGGCCGCCAAAAGTGCAGAAAGCTGCTGAAAACGAAATTGAAAATGGCGTTTTGAACTAGAACTTTACATGAACGAACAGTAAAATGTTCGAGTTCTAAAATTCGAGAAGTTCTACTAGAACTTAACTTTTCTAGAGCGGTTCGATCAACACTAGATAGGAGGAAACGGAACTCTGCAATGACTACTGGGATGAGAGCACACAGTTTCTTGGACTTTGTGAGGGTAATGTTTATAATTTTGTGAGTATATGATTTTATATATACTGTTTATATACTTTCCATCAAAGTTTTCTTTGTTCTCTCCAAAAACATTAATGTCTTTGGAATGTTAGTAGACATGGGTTCCCTCATCCAGTAATTGGAAACATATGACCTGGAGGTATGGAACTATTCAAAAGAACAAGATTCTTTGTTTGTGAAATGTTTAGCTTTAAACCAGCATATAAGGGACTAGCTATGTTTAAAATTGATTGGCTAAATGTATTCTTGCAAAAGAAGGGGGCTATTTAAAACCATGAATTGCAGTGGGATGGGCAGACATTCTTGAGCATATGCAATGATGATGTTATATATGCTGTGTGTCTCACAATGCTTGCATTGAATAAACCTGGATATTTTTACCTTCAACTGATTTTTAATTTGAAAACCCGATCAACATCTAAAAAGCTTTATTAAGCTATGACAAAATGGCGCCCAACGTGGGGAAAACAACAGATTTGTTCATCCGGACCACCAAAGGGGACGATCAATACTTGAAAAGTAGAATAAGCAGCTGCACATCAAATAAAAAAGGTAAGCAAATATATTTTATATCTGTTTACTATATGTATTCTGTTTCTTCAAGTATTGCTTCCCTGTCCGGGTCTCTAAGTCACTATAGTAAGTCTGATCCAAGAACTTTTGATAAAAATATATGAGACGATTTGATCGTGGTTGGTTCTACATTCATGTATATATGTATATGTGTTTGCTGGGTATCTTTTGTGTCGAGTGAATGGGCTGCATGTGTGAGCTTTACTTTCTGTGAAAGGTGAAAGGTCTCATGCCTTCAAAGGGGGGTTTAAGCAGTGAGCTGGCTTTACAACAAAGGAAATTCCTGAGGGAGGGGGGAGTGAATCCCTCCATGAATGAATGAATCAGTGAGTGTTTCCTGCTCTTTATGATAGCATATAGTGGTTATTGCAGAAAATAGTGATTGATTAGAGAAATTATTTCACTCCGTTTGGTTAAGCCAGACAGATAAGATTATTGAATATTGTCTTAGGTAGGACAACCAGGGTATTTTTGTTTAATAGTTAGGGACCTGAATGAGTGGTTTAGAATTTTTAATCTAACCACATCAGAGGTAGGATGCTAACTAATTGGGGTGTGACGACACTGTAGAATTTGGAACGAGTAATGGGTAACTCGTTGGGCAGTGAAAAATTATCTCTAAAAGGAAAGACTGCAATAGAAATTGTGTGGAAAGAGTATGAAGTTGGAAACAGTTAGAAAATTGAAATGGTGAAAGTTGGATGTTTGAAAGTAGAAAAATGATGGCAAGTCTTCATATAAGTGAAAGGTTTTAATTGTCACCTGTATATAATGGGTTTAATGAAGGTATGATGCCATGTGAGATGAGAATTCAGTAGTAGTTTGAAAAAAATGGAAAAAGGTTATTTCCCTCCATTTCTGTGACTTCTGTGACCCGTAGTGCCACAGCAGTAGTAGCAGCTCTGATTTCAGAAGGGAGGGGGGAAGGGGCCAGCTCCAGATGCTGAGACTCTATTGTGTGTTTTTTTTCCCCTTACTCGATTGCTGCACTTATCTGTGTTGAACATTGATGAATTTTTAGTTTGTTTGTGTGTAATTGATATGTTTTGTCTTTACAGGTAAAATTCTGCAGATGATGTTTGGTATATACAGGATATATTCTATATTCATGTATGCTTTTGTTGTAAATATAGAATATAAGTTATATCTGGTGTATAAGTTATAAAGGATATCCTCTTAAATTTGGTTTAAGTAAAAATAAGTCCACGTGGCAAATTAAAGAGCTCATTTAATATAAGCAAATAAATTGGGGATTGTGCACAAAAGTTGTCAAAATTTTGAAATATTTCTATGTTTTAACCACTTTTATATTACCAGGAATGTTACTTACTGTTTTTTTCCAAATGTTTCTTTTAGGTGGAGAAGAACAAAATTAAATATTAACCTTGTGTTCTCTTGTAGGAATGAAGAGATGAATTTTTACTAATTTTTTTATATTGATTTGAAGTAAAAGACTCTAAAGTCTAGGGGATATTTTGATTTTGATCATTGACATTGTTTTGCTTTTTGTGGCAATGATATTTTTTAGTCTGAAGTTTTTTGGGTTGTATGTGTGGAATGTGTGAAGGATCATTTGTTTCTTTGATATTTTGATGTTAACTCTTTGTTTGTCTGTCCTTTTATATGTAAAGCCATGTAGTCCTACATGATGTGTGCAGCTGGTGAGCTTTTTACAAGTGATGATAAGATAGAGAGGTACAGGCTGCCAGACTTAGGGTGCGGGCCAGGGGAAGAGCCAATAGTTGTAGATCTTCCAGAAACAGACTCCAGTTTGTGAGTGGTCAGCTTTTTGGGACTAGCAGGTTATTGCAGAGAAAGGGTTCAGTTAGTCTTCTCTTTCTTATGTATTTTTCCTGTAGGATTTACTGCAAATACCTTAACATTTAGCCTGAGATGCTTACTACTTACAGCAGTTCTGTCCTCAGTGCTGTAATAGTGGATATCACCTGACTTACGGCCAGTAGTATACAAGGATGACTAATCTGGCCAGTGACAGCGGAAAATGTTTAGAGGCTGCACTTTATCTGTTTTGTTTTTGTTTCTTTTAGCTGATTGAGGGCCTGAGTCTCAATGGACAAGTTACAGTTTTTGTAGACAAGGTTACCTTCTAGGACACTGCTTGTCAGTTGGTGCCAGGCACCTGACCAGAGTCCGAATACAGATAATACAGGACCTGACTTCTGGGAGTCTAGAGCAACTCAGGATATTCCTGGGTTTTATATAATATTGTAATATATTTTAATATGATCAGCTTGTTTGCTTATACAGCTTCTGTATGAGTGTTTGGCTACACAGCCATTTGAGCTGATAGAAGAGGCACAACAAATTCCAAACTCTGAAGTTGCTAATTTCTTCTGCACCTGCCCTAGGCACACCTGACTATGACAAACTGTTCTCGCTGTACTGCGCTGAGATGGCTGGTCATGCCACGGCAGTCCTTACACAGTCACATGGTACACAACAGAGACCAGTAGCTAGTGCTCAGCTAGTTTAGATCCAGTGGTGAGAGGAACCTCTTATGTGTACGAGTAGCCACTGTAGTACAAGTACTTATACATAAAGCCTCAGAGGTTGTACTGGATTACCCCGTAACAACACATACCCTGTATGATGTACATGATATTCTCAGATGCAACTATGACATATCTCTATGGCTTGTTAGCTACACCTGCAGTGTGCGTTACTGATGTCCCAAGTGTTTCACTGACTTGGTGTAGAACCTTGAACCCTGCCACTCTGTTACCCTAGAACTTAGACCCAAAGGGGGAAGAAGTAGATGGTAAAGATGAGGAAGAATATGCTTGTATGGTCCTAATGGCACAAGAAACAACAGGATTTACCCATGTGAAGGTCTTCCCAATCACTAATTCAGACTTGAGTTTTTTATTGAAGGAACCAGGTACTGGGAATACAGCAGGTATCACATTGGATATACGGTGGTCACGCAAAAGAAGGTAATAAAAGTTGAACCACTTCCATCTCATTTGCCAGGAGGGGAGTTGAGAGCACTCACAGAGGCATGGACAGCGGCTGAGGGTAAGACTGCAAACATATACACAGACTCATGTCATACATTTGGAATAGCCCATGATTATGGTCCCTTATGGAGAACCTGGGCATTCGTAACATCAAATAGAAACCCATCAAGAATGCAGAAAGTGTCAGAGACCTTATGTAAGCCCTGTTATTGCCTACAGAGCTTGGAACAATTAAGGTCAGGACACATACAAAATCTGACAGCCCCGAAGCAAGGGGAAATAAGAGCAGACAAAAGCGGCAAAACTGGCTGCGACAAAGCCTAGGGTTAAGGATCTTGTGACTGTACAGGCCGTGTCCACCATAGACCCTGTTACCCCTGATGTACTTAGGACCCATCAATCTCAAGTTCAGAAGGTCGAAAAGGGGGAGTGGAAGAAACAGGGAGCTCAGTTAAATGAGGGTGGCTTGTGGAGTGTGGGCAATAAGCTCTGCCTTCACTTGGGTCCTTTTCCCAATGATGACCTAAGCAGGCTACGGACTTACCCACCAGTCAAAGACCGCTATGGCTATGTGTTTACTAGTAAACAAGTATTGGGTTGCTCTTGGCTTCAGTACGGCCGCAGCCAGATACTATCAAGCTTGTATGACATGTGCAAAAAAACAGAATAGGTAAAGTAGGAAAGGTCCCCCAGGAAAACACATGTCTCAACCGCTGTATCCATTCCAAGGAGTGCAAATTTTCCTTGTTGGCGTAGATCTCTTTTCCGGTTGGCCTGAAGCCTTCCCAAATACAGAAAGAAACAGAAAAGTGTGCAAAAGTTGATAAAGGTGTTGATTTGGGCTACCAGAAGCAATAGAGAGTGATAGAGGAACACACTTCACAGGAGAAGTCATGAAAGAAGAGACGGGTGCCTTAGGTATAGAACAGGCCTTTCACGTTCTCTACCATCTTCAGGGGAAAGGAAAAATAGAACAGTTAAATAAAAGAAACAGGGAATCCATGGTCAGAGGGTTTGCCATTAGCTATGTTTTCAGTCTGTTGTACAACTTAAGGAAAATTAAACTGTCCCCCTATGAGATCTTAGTTGGTACTCCCCCCAAGACAGGGCCATATTTCCCACAGGTTTTACTCATACAGCATAGCAGTATGACAGGATATGTATAGACCCGGCAGAAACACCTTTAAGCAGTACATAAACAGGTTTTTGATTCCATTCCAGATCTAAGCAGTGACCTGAGTAGCCACAACCTTGAACTGGGTAATTGGGTGGTCCTTAACCCCTTCCCGACATTGGACGTATGCATACGCCCTAGTGGTAAGTGACTTCCCGCAAATGGACGTATGCATACGTCCTGGCAATCGCGCGGGCTTGCGGGCGAGCCACGCACGATCGCGACATGGAACCAGCGGTATATTACCGCTGGCTTCATGCCCCATCACCCCCCGGCCGGAGTGAGTTCCGGCCGCAGGTGAAAAACGCTTATTATCGCAACCTGTCATGGTCGCGATAATAAAGCTGCAGGCAGGAGGAGTGAGCTCCGGCTGCCTCCGCTCGCTGGTCTCTTACCCGACTCCCCGGATGCTTTCTGAAAGCATCCGGGTAGTCTGGTGACGTCACCATGCCCACAATGCACAGTGCAGGCATACACTGTATAAAAGGGCAGCAGATAGCAAGCCAAGGAAATTTAGATTTCATGGGTATAAGTTACTTGATTTTTTTTTTATACTGATCCAGCAGGAAATTTGCAAATAAGGCAAATTTAAAAATAGTGTTTTTGCAAGACTTAGTGATGAATGGTTGAGAATGTAAAAACAAGTGAAGAAGGACTCATGATAAGGGTGAGATGTTGTAATTTTTATAATCTAGCAAATTGGTTTAGAGGCATAGGTGGATGGCTGATTGAGATATTACAGATGATTATGCAAAGTGTATTGCTAATATTAATAATGTTTGTATGTTTTCAAATGTTTTCAATGCTTGGTCGATTAGGCAAGATAGTTTGCAAGAAAAACCCAAAAGAAGCAAATGTTATATCTCGTCGTGATCTCTAGCTGTGATATAATATCTTCTCTTCAGGGCATTTAAGCAGCAGCTCAATATGTTTGATGAGCTTAATATGTGTAGGCGATCCTTTTTTACTGAGAAATCCCAGCTGGTTGATGGCAGGAAAAAACAGAAGCATGTAAACTAGGAAATCTGGGCAGTGTAGGATAGTCTTGCATGAGAATTGGTACTCAGAAAAAAAACCTTCAAGACATTGGATTCTGATCAACCTCATATCTGCGCAAAGGGGTTGCCGAGATAGTGGAGGGTAATGTTTATAATTTGTGAGTATAGGTTTTTAATATATACTCATTTATATCATCTTTCCATCAAGTTTTCATTTTGTTCCTCTCAAAAACACTAATGTCTTTGTAAATGTTAGTAGACAAGGGTCCCTAGTTCATAATTGGAAACATATGGCCTGGAGGTATGGAATATTCAAAGAAACAAGATTCTTGTGGTTTGAGGAAGGAAAATACACCCAATGGCTATGTTGTGAATATGTTTAGCTTGAAAACCAGCACGATAATAAAGGGAATAGCTATGTTCTTTAATTGGATTGGCCCAAATGTATTCTTGCAGGAAGAAGGGGGCTATTTAAAACCATGTATTGCAGTGGATATGGTAATAGGCAGTCTTTCCTTGAGCTAGGCAATGATGTTGTCTATATATGTTGTGTGTCTCACAAATGGTTGCATTGATAAACCTGGATAATTTTTACCTTTCAACTGATTTTTAATTTGAAAAACGTCCAAAATTCTAAAAAAGCTTTATTAAGCTACGACAACTTGTAAAAGGAAATGTGATTGTACAGAGTGTTAAATGGGATCCTTCCACAACAACTGTTACACTAGAGCCATGTGGTGAATACTAGTCTTTTTCTGGATCCAATGATTTTATTTTGAGTAAAAAGTGTTTTTCCGGTAAGTTTTTCCAATATCCAATGTGTGCTCCTAATTTGTTTCTATACCTAGTAAAGTATAGTCAAAGAAGAATTTTAAGGGGAAATTTAGTCAAGAATTAAACAATCTCAATTGTAATAACCACATATGGAGCTTGACATCTTAATAAGGCATGGATAAACCCACCACCATGATTTCAGACTGTAATTATTATTATCTATTATTATTTATTTTATTAGCGCCATTGATCCAGGGCGCTGTACATTCAGGGGGTTACATTCTTAACTACTAAGTCAAACATTTACAATATGGTCGTTACACCTTCTGTCTCCTAACATAGTTTAGAAGGGCCTCTGCAGGGGAACACTATTTTGCACGCTCATTCGTGCCTGCTAAACTTACTATTTATAAAATATTCCTGTTGGTGAACTATGTGCGATCCAGAGCAACTGTTCGGAATACGCTGGATTTCCTTAAGGAAAAGTGAAAATATTGGGACGTGGCTTTTTAGATGTTTAGATATAGACAGAGCTATCCGAATTGGAAGCCTCAAACGTTGCTAAAAAACATTAGCTTTTATTATTAGCAACAGACGGATCCAATAGTGCTTCAGGATTTTGCATTTAAGTCTCATTAGTTTTTTCCACCTCGAATTCGGTGTGTTTTCCCAGATATCTGCCATTCTTAAAAAATTTTTGCTATTGCTTATTCTGTTCCTCTTTTAAACAATGTTTTTTCTAGGGGCGGGTTTTTAAATGTTATAGCAAAAAAAGAGCTCCCACTCTTAAACAATTACTGTCACATAGTCTGTTTTCAACAGTACGAGGGTTGGTAACTACCTTGGTGTGCGTCATGTAGATTGTTTTATGTGTGGACACGGACCGTTGTATTTGTTGCGTGCATTTTGGGTCAAGTTGTTCTTTCTTTTCAATCTTCCAGGACAATAAAATACAATACCATAAAAACAGGTACTTCAACTGGTAATTCTAACGTATGTGTCTTATCTTGTTTCATGTTTGCAGTGTAGAATCCAATTTATTGGCTGCGACGACTTGCAAACTGAAGGATCGTATCAGAAGACAATTATATGATGCCAAAGCCGCAATTATGAATGCCATCTGCCTCATCCGGCCGTTTCCCAACTTTGTATTTTGCTCATCATGGAGGGACATACTAATTACCCTTGTGGCACAAGGTATTGAGAAGGGTTAATGTATAAGAGAGGGGAGGTGATAGTTGACGCTTTGACTGTTAAATCGTGAATCCTTTTGGTTCTGATTCTATAAAAAACGAAGGGTCCATCTGGTTTAAATAGCTGTCTGGATTTTAGTTTACATTTGTAATATGTTAGTATTATGTGTATCCTTGGTCTTTGAGTTGGACCTGTAGGGGGCTTATCATTATCTCATTATTTGTTGGGGATGCGGTGCGGGTGGGGGGTGTTTGTAGTTGGAGAGGGAATAGGACACTTGGAATTGGGTAATAATGTGTTGACTTCTTTGTTTTATAATTTTTATTGGAGTGCTGTTTTGTTTTGATACCAGGCTAAACGGACTTTGGGCAAATGTTACCCAATATGCACAAGGACTGAACGCGGTCTAGATGTCTGTAAACTGTTTTTCCTGTTTATTGTACTTCCCTCCGAACATAAATTGGGGACTTATATCGTCATGATCAAGAATCAGCTGGACATTCTTCCTTTGCTGATGGAATTTTCGAAATGATAAGACGTGCGCTCCGTGTGGTTCAATTTCTCGCTATCGGTTGTGCTGGATTGTCTTGATTTTTATTAAACATTTACCAATTGTGACAATCTCTACTAACAAACAGGTACAGATGCGGAGAAGAGGACCTGTTCCAAGCGAAGGATTACAATCTACAAGGGCAAGGGGGAATAGACAGAAGGTGAGGGGCAGATATGTTTGTGGGGTTGTGTGGTGTGACAGCCGTGTTTGTTATTAGGTCATACGGCAATCCTGAAGAGTGGGTTTTCAGAATGTTTTTGAAGCTTGGGTGAAAATTTGGGGGAGAGTCTAGGTGGTGGCCGGCAGCGAGATCCAGAGTATGGGGGAGGCACTGGTTGGTGGAAGAATCTTGGAGACGGTTGTGACCCGTTAGAGGAATCGGTGACAAGGTCCCCACCCCGCTCCCCCCCCCCCCCCCCCCCCTTGACCCCCCCACCCCCCCCACCCCACGGAGTGGAGAAGCAAGACCTGTGAGGAAGTGTTGAGGTGTGCAGTATGACGTAAGGGGGATTATCTGTGAGAATAGAGCAGAGTTGTATGGAGGGGATGATGTTATGGAGAGCATTGTAAGTCAGGTGGATATGCAACTGGAAATGTCATGCGTCTGGGCATAATGGGTAGACAGTGTAGGGATTGGAAGAAGGGCCGGAGAGGCTAGAGGCAGTAGCGAGGCCGTAGAGAGGTAGCGGTGGTATAAGTCGGGGCAGCAGAGTTGGAATGGATTGGAGGCGGAGCGAGAGTGCTGGATGGGGATGCTGAATCGGCACAAAGTGATACAGGATTCTTGCACAGGTAGTCCGTAGACCAGGTGGGTGATGTCTAAGGGCCAACATGGCACTGCATTTTTGTAGTGACAGGGTCTAAGGTCAAACCATGAGCGGATGCAGCACGAGCGTCAGATTGTTTTTCAGTGTGGAACAAAACCAATGGTGCAGGTCGGACCTCGGTGGAAGAGAGTTTGGATTTGGGGTTTGAAGGAAAAAGGCAGAGTCAGAAGTTGTTATCCCTAAGGCAGGGCACTTAGGGCACCGGTGATTTTTCGGTGACTTTGGTCACTGTTTCATTAGCTAGGGCGGTTTCTGTAGAGTCTGACTGGGATCAGGCGAAACAGATTGCAGTGGGGTACAAGAAGAGAAGTTGGAGGGGCAGATCGGCCCACCCACCACTCGGAGACAGTTGAAGGGTAGTTGACTTGTTGTTCGACGGTAGTTTTCGAAGCCAAATGGCAAGCAAGTGAGATTATGGGGCGATAGTTGGACAGAAAGGAGGGGTCCCCCTTGAGTAGGTTTCTCAGGCATGGGGTGTGATTAGGTGGCCAATGATTAAATGTTGATAGTAGCGATGCCACGAGGTAGTGTATAGGTTGAAGAGGATGGGTGAGAGCTTCGGGGAATAAATTAATACGGCGACTGAGGTCTGGTGTTGGAGGTGGGTTGGGGTGGACAAATATCTTTGACAATGCGCTCAGGGGTGCAACAAATAGGCTTAAATGTGCCATAGCACACCATAAAGCTCAGAAATCAAACACCCCACCACCATTAGTCACCACTCCTGGAGTTTCAAAGACCAGGGATACCCAAAGATACACCAATGTTATTATTTCTGTAATGTGGTTATGACATCAAAATATCGTTTTGAATGGACTTCCACTGAAAAGTATTGTACGCAACAGACAATCATGAAATGGCTGTATACTATTCATTTTATAAAATTTCCAGATGACACATCTGTAAAAGTATAATAAAAAGCATTTATTTTATTTACAACAAAATTTACAGCAACATGATTGACATAGTTGTTATGTGCAGAGAACATCTGCATCAGTGGAAGATGGTAGCAAATGCCCTGTTAAGCCAAAAAGAATTGCTGGAGATACACTAGTTTTTGCCACCTAGGGGTTTGATCTGTATCATAGGAAAATCTTTTTCGTTTTTGTTGTTAGAAAACAAGTTGTATTTGATTTCTCAACCTGCGCTTTCCATTTGAACAATTAAGGTACATGTCTAGACCTTGAAGTAAATTTAATATGCATATTCTTTTTGATAATAATAAATGAATGGTTATTTTGTTCATTGCTTAAAGTAATGCATAAGATCGCTCAATTTCACCCCCCCACCCCCAGGGGAATAAAAAATAGGCCACACAATGAAATCATTATCATCACGCATTATTCATGTTTCATGGTTTCCTTATGTATCGAATGTTACTGATACAATTTTTTTCACCATAAATCTGTATCTTATAAATTATGGTTCCCCAAATCATAGAGCAAAAGGGTTACTTAGGGGCCAAACATTCCCCCTTTAATTCCTAAATTCTTAATGTTTCAGAAGTACATCCAATCTGTGTTACATTTTCCTTGGAACTGAAAGGGATGTTCACACGGTGTTTGGAATATGTTTTTCGGATCCAAAAATGGATCCAAAAGCGCTGAGTAAAACGCATCTGCACCCTACAGTTTTAAATAGGATGTCTGCTGTGTCAAAAGGATCAAGAATTGACACGTCAGGAATAAAGTCACATCAGGATACAAAAGGACACATCAGAATGACGTATTGTAAAATCTTGATTTGGCTCGTTCAGACATTGTCAAACTGAAACGACTCAGATGTGTGTTTATTACATTGGAAAGAAGTATGTTATATTTCAACACAGTGTCTAGAGGGTTATTTTGCGAGTTGATAATAATAGTTGCTAAGCGTTACCGTGTTTGGGTATCTTGTTTGGCGTTCAAACACAGTATCAAACGACGGTATCTTAGAATGAACGTGTGAACATTCCCTAACAGATCCAAATGAATTTCAGTTTGTTGAAATGTTTTCAATCCAAATGCTGAGGAAACAAAATAGGGGAAGGAAGGAGAAAATAGTGGGTTGCCGCATGGGGTACAGGCCAATCTGGTGTATCTATCCTGCTGACATACACCTCACTACTGAGCGTTTAGTTCCAACAGCTCTCCGTGATGTTTGTTAAGGTAACCGTTCTTTACCACTGCAGATTTGTTTGAAATATGATTACTGACTTCTCGATTTTTAAATATTGGATTAATAAATGACTTAAACCTAGTTGATACCTGAAGTTTTTAAAGTGTTACACAGCAAAGTCTATATTTCCTACTCCTGCATATCTTATAAAAAATCTAATTTTGGAATTAACACCTGGTGCTAATAAAAAGTCACTAAACGATTTTACAGAATAGAACTGGAAAATGATACAAAAATTATTTTTTTACATGACGTCAACATGAAACCAGATAAATAGTTAAGGATAGACCTATGTGCCATAAATAAGAAATACAGTTAATATATTACATCAAGATTTTGAATGTTTAGATCTCTTTATTCCGGTATAAATTCTGCATAATGTAAGTGCCATTGTCCAATCCTCACTCTTGTTCACCGAATTGTACTTTGCCAACATGTATTGTGTTACACTATAATATGGTTTAATTGATATACCCTCCACGGCCAAGCTGCACGGTGTTCTTGGATACTGGATTCGATGGTTTGCTGGTTAAATTTTAGTCCACTCTCTAGCAAAAATAACAGTATTGCACTAATACATTGATACTTTCTAATTGGTGGGGGGGGGCATCAAGAATAAGGGTACTGTACCAGCAAAGGGAACAAAAAGGTAGGTAAATGTCATTGTTTAGAGGAAGCAACCCAAAAGTCACTTGTCTGACATCACCAGATATACTAGTGAAGTTGTCAGATAAAAACTACAGCTTTATTTCAAGTGGACTGTTTGGGTCCACTATGAAATGATGGGAATCGATCTACAATGTAACTTGATGTCTCACATTAAAACTACATAAATGTTACTTTTTGGCCACGAGATAAAAAATGTTTGTTAAAGGAGTCTAGTACGAAGAAGAATATAAAAATAATAAAAAATAATAAAAAAGTAATTGAATTGTTTCCTAGGCCATCTATTCCACATGGAATTCGTTTCTGACAGCTGGAATGATATAGTACAAAAGCCATAAAAATAAACTATTGAAGATAATAAACCAGTCTGTATTGTGAACCTCAGTAGTATTCTTCTACTCCCACCACCATACATTAAATTGATATCACCAATCTTTACTGTTAGGTCCATACAGCCCCCTTAGAAATCTGTAGGCTCAAACATTGTTTGAAATGTTGGTTTGTTACGCTATAATGTCTGATTTTGACTGTATTTGTACCTCTCTGAATTGCAAAAATATAAATGGGTGCTGCTATAAAGATTTGAGAATTTAAAGGGTAGTCCCTGTCTCACTACAAGGATTGTCTTATGGATGTTAAGCAGATCTTGCAAAGAAATAAAATCACTTTGCATTATATGTCCATTAAAACCGGTGTCACTACCTTGATTCTGAGCTATCCCATCTTTTTGTGATGGGCCGTGCATCAGCTACTATCAGGTCGCCATAGCTACGACCTGTTTGATTATCTCCTCATGATAGGTTGCCAGCACTGTGTTGCTATAGTCTACAGACCTCGGGCGTTCTACTGCAGTCTAGTAAGAAGCCGAGAAACGAACGCCCTCTGAATTCATAAGTTGAAACCAAGGGGAAAAACAGGACTGAAGGATAAGATGAGATCATTGCAGCTGAGACAACCCCCTTTAATATTACTGCTACATACCTCCGAAAAAATTACAGTATATGCTTAACATGAAATGCCCATGTGTCTGTATTATGAACTTCTATATGAAAAGCTGTGTACTTAAAGTGAACCTGTCAAGTGGTTAATGCTGCCCTATCTGAGAGCAGGATATGATAAAAGGAGATAATCTGAGCTCTGTTATATATAAGTTTATACTATTTGATGCTGTATTTCTGAGTAAAAAGCAGTGATAATATGTGAAAGTAAAAATGAAAGTAAAAGTACTGCTGACTCCACCATTTACAGTGATTGACAGCTCTGTATACACACTGATACATGGAAAGTTATCAATCACTGTATGTGGGCGGAGGTGAAGAGGACTCTACTGGTTCTTCTTAAGGAGTCCAGTCAAAATTAATTTAGACTTTTACTCAGAAAACCTTCTCCAAATGACAGAACTCAGCTTCTCTACCTCTTTCACATTCTGCTTTCAAACAGGGCAGCACAAACCACCTGACTGGTTCCCTCTAATGTCTAGGTTTGTCTTCACATGGCTGAGCTTTGGTTCATGTCAAATCTATTTTACTTTACAAAAAAAATCAGATGAATGGCTTTGCAGCTTTCTTCTAATGCAACATTTTCTAGTTATTTGCACGACATAAGATGCCTTCACCAATCCTTTAAGCTTTTTGACTTTTTTATTATTTTGACTAACTACATTACATCTAATAAAACATAATTATTGTTGTGAATTTCTTATGGTAAAATAATCTATCCGAATCTTAAGTCTTTATAAAAACAAGTCAATAATTTTCAAACAAGAGTAGAAGTATTTTAGGAATGTCTAAATATATAAAATTAAGGGGAATTTGAATGCGAGTAAAACAAAGGTTTAGCTTATATTTAGAATTTAAATTAAAAGCAGATTACCACGTGTTAACCTTGTCCCATTTCTAAAAATTCCAACCAGCTTTTAATAGGACCAATGTTGACAGAATCTATACATAAATATGCCTTCTTGTCCCGTGCCACCATCCACCGGATTAAGATAAACTTAAATAATGATCAAGGTGACCAGTTCTAGAAAAGATTATGATGGAGAATGAATATAAGCTCTATAGCTTTGTGACGTTAGAAGCCTTTTAGATTTTCTAAGTAAAAAGTGGAGTAAATCTTAAAGAAGGACAACCTAGTTAAAGATGACCAGCTATCCCAAGACTCACAGCCCACAAAAAGTCTTTGACAGCCATCTCTGTTCACACATACACTAATGCAAAGAAATCTGTAACTAATTCTGTGTAAGGGAAACAGGGCTTTTATGTATAATCTAGGGAGTCTCCTGGTCAGAATTTACTACACTTTTTACTAATAATCTGTCTCCATTAATACAAATGTATATCTTCATGCTAGCTCAGCTATTCTCCTTTCTATCACTATTGCGGATTTTACGATTAGGGCAGCATATATCTCAGAGATGATGTTTGGATTTAAGCAGGTAGGCAAATCAAGTATATAGCCAAACGTTAAAAGGGGGAAACCTGTCACTATAGCATAGGCCCCCCTTGCTTGAGGGCAGCACAAGCTAGTGTTAAGACCTGCTGTTTCCTCAGTGCTGTGTCCCTATTCTGTAAGATGCAAACAGTTGTTTGAGCATTTACTCTCAAATCTTATTCATGAGTAGGTGTTAGCCTCGCCCACCAAAGGCTAGCCCTGCCCACTGACAGTTATTCACATGTTTCTACCTATTCAAAGTAATAGGTTTGTCAGTTGAGGTGGGCGGGGCTAGCCTCCGATTGACCGGGTTTGAAAAAAGTGACTCTTTGAAGGACTCTTCTTGCTGAAAACTGCAGATTTGAGCATTAAATACACGAAAACTACCTCATCTTACAGAATAAGGAACACAGCATTGGAAACAGCAGGTCTGACACTAGCTTGTTCTGCCCTCAGCTGGAGGGGCATAATCTATGTGACAGGTTCTCTTTAAACAGCATTAATCTTTCAAAGACATCTGGCATAGGTAATACCAAAATATATGTATATTGAGGTCCACTCCCCAGACTTCAATTGAATACATTAAATTTTATGGTATTCAGATGTTATGAGTAATGGATTACTAGTTGTACATAAGGGTGTAGTATCAACACACTGTTACTAAACCAGATAGACAGCAGCCTTACATCTTTTTTGCACTTTGAGGAACCTCATATTTTCTATCATCTAACTTCTCAGTTTACTTGCATGATCAACATTTTATAGTATAATAAGATTTCTGTTTCCTTCCCACATTACAACTCGACATTTGTCTGTGCTTGACATAAGCAAGCATATGACATAATGGCCCATCCATTTATGTTGAGGCATACACTCACATGGGGATACAATTCATTACAACATACTTTTTTCAAAGCATCTAGGACAACCAGAGTCAATGATCCAGTTGACTTGGTGGTGCTGCTTTCCTGCTGCGGCCAACACTTTACTTTTAGTGTGTGCCTTATACATTAGTGTGTGCCTCATCATAATTCACATGTCTAACTTGTATAAACCTATCATAAGTTTTCTGTGTTACTCAAATGCTTATTACTTGTCTGTTACTCTTCCCTTTAAGGTACGGCCATACAGTGTTTGTAAAGTGCAGTCTGATTCCGTTTAAGAATCCGGATGGTATTTTATTGTCTTTTGATGGTCTTGGAGGATTCAGCCATCCCCCATCACCATTGAATAGTACCCCTTTCGTCCGAAAATCGGGCAGAAGATTGTGCATATTCAGAGTTTTGTGGAACGCCGGAGGTGTGAAAATCTACCTAGTAGAAAAACCATGCAGTGTAGACTACTGGGTGGATTTTCTACTGATGTCTACAGGGGTGGTTAACAGTTTTCAGACAGTTTTAAAATCTGAAAACCTGACTGAAAACCCTTGCCGTGTGGACATACCCTGCTTAGCACATTCAGTACTATTCAAACTAAAACTAATTAGTGAACAGATCACTGCCTCCTCCAAAAAGATCACTCATTTTCTGCTGCTGCATCATTTCCAGGATCTAAGTGACTGCTACCTGAATAAGCAGGGTCAATAGAAAGATATAGAATAACGTTTGTCTTTTACCTTTAGAAATAAACAAGCAAAAGTGTGAAGTATAAATTGTGCTAGAGCAAAATACAAATGCTAAATTTATATTTCCCCACTACATACCCTCTTTTCAAATGTATCGGACTATACAAAAGTGTAATTTACCCTCTGAATCATGCCCATTTATAAAATTATGCCTAACACACAACTAACATTTCCTAATTACTTTCAAAAGTTTCCAGTAATAGTCACCTTGTCCCATGCACACTTTCCAAAACCTAACATTTAATAACTAATAATTATCATGCTTTAACCTCTAGAATATTTATTCTGCAATGAACAAACACCAGATACACACATATATACAAATCCTTCCTTTTATATGGTGTTATATATTGTACAGGACTTCATGTATTTGATAACATACAATAAAATACGGAGACAGCAGAACACTTGACACCTGCTTTGTTTTCAATTTTAGATAACTTTTTGTGGGGCTTCTTGATTAATAAAAACTTAATCATGGTGCCACAATGAGACATTAGTGGCGACTTGTATGATCTAGGTGCATAGAGGCCAGTTCGAAATAGTTTTAAAGCAGTGCAGAATGCGGCAGAATGTATGGACCTGTTCTACTGCGGGTCATAGATTTGGCGCACTGTAGTTCCACTATGACAATTCAGGCTTAGGTAGACCACTTTTAACTTGGTCTGGCTGTTCTAAGTGTTAAACGCCTAGTTTTGCAACAGTTTTTGGGCTGAAAGGACACCAGAGTACTGGCATCCCCTTACATACATATTGTCCTAGGTCTCCATAAGATATGTCTTGTATAGAAACATTGGTAATTCAATAGGGAATATACTTTTATAGATTATGAGGGACTCTCTAGAATTTTCTAAAACAGCACCATTGTTGGCATCTGTCTCATAATACAACTCATTACAACTGAGGATCACCTGCTATACCAGACACAACCCATACGCACAAGTGTCATTGTTTCCAGGAAATTGAGAAAACCCTTATTTGCTAATCTGAAACTTTTTTTTTTTTTTACTTCTGCAACACATTATGGACATTCATCCATAAAACATCCATAAAACATATCTTTTGAGATCCAATGATTCACTTATTTTAAACACCCTGACACAGCAGTAGAAGAACCTCTGTATTTGAATGATTTGAAATGTAGAACCTTTATAGGAAATATCTACTGAAACCTTCTTACCAAGACCTTTTCCCCTACTTTTATTCATAATACAAGAAACCCATCATTGTCGGCCAGGGTCAGCTTATGGTTATCATAATATGTTTTGCTTATTCGGATAATAAGACGAAATAGCTCCTAGAGCTAAGACCAATGTCAAAAGCATGGGGGCCCACAATATCAATATTAATATATACTAGTATTAAAATAAGGCCATGTCCCCACGGCACCGGATTGCGGCCGCAAACTTTTACATGAAACAAAAACAAAAACTTTTACACTAAACAAAAACATTGTACATGTTCATTCGTACGTCCGGTTTTCGGACGAAATATGAACATGTCAATGGGAAGGTTGACGGCTTTTCATCGAGGAGATGCACAAAAACCGACCGGTATTTGTCCTGTGCCGTGGGGACGCACTCTAATAAGAATAACCTGACACTGCAATAAGATTGCATTGGGCGATCTTACCAATCTGTAATGGTAAACTACCTAAAATTTTAATAACATGGATTTAAATCTCAGAAAATATACATAGTCTTGACAGGGGGTGCGATTTTATTTTGAAAAAATATTGTCATTTTATTTAGCTACTAATGCTGTAAGTATTGGGGAAAGTGGCCCTGGAGGCCTTAGGGTTACACTGATAAGAGAACCATGTCAATCAGAGCTCTTTAAATCATGAGGTGGGCTTCACTGGTGGAGCATTCCCAGTAGACGGTGAGATGCACTTTTGTTAAGAGTGAACATAAACTGCCTAATTCTCTCACTGCTTTATAACACAAATTACTCATTTTGTAATTATTTGACATTCATATTAAATTTGGATAGGAATTACTTTACAACAATTACAGGGGTATTAGCATTTCACAGTTTAGCTTTAGACATGTAGGCAAAGGTAAATAATGATTTTTACCAAATACATTGCTTTTCTGATTTTACTTTCTTCCGAGTTAGCAGCAGATCTCACCTCCTGCTTTTGTATACAAGCTTCCCTAGATGCTGCCTACCTTTTTCTGCTCTAAGGGCTTTAGCAGTGGTCGACATGGTGATATCACTCCCTGCTGTTTCTTACCTTGAAAGATGGGATCTTGTTTACTTTAATTACTGACAAGCTTTAGAGCTTTGTAGCCTTGTGCACTACAGTTTACAAATCATTAGCACTCATGTCACAATAACAGACTCAGCAAAGAATAGCAGAGCTGATATGCCAATCATTGCTGTGGAACCACCCACAGCCTGAACACAAAGCTGGCTGTGTAAAACAGCCTAGTGAGAACACCTCTCTAATAATGTAACCAAAAATCTAAAGCCTAACATTGTTAGAATATTTCAGTTCAAGATCAGATAGTCATTCTTTGAGCAATCCATTCTATACACAGCAACAAGATGTGGCTCTGCATCAATATACAGAGTCATTATTTTTAGTCGTTAGTATGGATAAAATGTGAAAAGAACTTACACCTGAATTTTCAGATGTTGAAATGAGTCAGGGTTACAACTATAGGTGGAATATAGGTGACTAAAAGTCATGAAAAAAAAAGATTTCTGGGATGTGACATTTCTTAAGATTGGATAGATCCTTCACCTCACACTTTTTTTGCTGATCTGGTAAACATGGTTGATGGGGGTATTGTTTACACAACAAGAAATGTAGGATATAAAAACCATATATCCCAAATCTATGAATTGTAGACAAGGTCTTTTAAAACAAGGGCTCTAATCTCAGAGCCCTTAGGCACCTCCACACGACAAATGTCAAAATACTTGTCAGATTCTGAATCCTTAGGGCTTGTTCACACAGAGTTTTGACTCTGTATTACAACCGCTTTGTAGATCCGTCTTGGGGACCGACAGAGCGGACCCCAAGACAGATCTAACAATTAGCAGTGACTTTATCACTGCTTGCTATGACGAACACGCAGCGGCGTTCACATGAGAGATCACCGCTGCATGTTTCAAAAGCGCCGCTCGGGTCCGTTTTGCAAAGAATTGCATGTCAATTTTGCTCTGTCGGTCCCCAAGACGGATCTACAAAGCGCTTGTAACACAGAGTGAACAAGCCATTAGACTGTGTCGTCTGATGAGTATTTTGACACTTTTTAGAAAACGAGTCCCATTCATCTGTATGGGGTTTTGGACGTGGATCCCACATAGTAATGCTTTGGACGTGTTTTTTGACCTAGAATATGGTGAATTATTGAACATGTCCTAGGTTTTTGAAAAAAACTGAGGTTTTGAAATTTGACCTCAAGAAAATCCGAATCGTGTGGAATACAACTCGGTTTTTTACTTGAGGTCTATGAGAATGATGTTACAGTTCGATATTGATGGTTTTTAAAATCCAAATCTGTGTGAATTTCCAACTGGAAATGCTTGTTGTGTGGAAGGACCCTTAAAGTACTAAAATTGAAACATATAGATACAAGGCAAAACCATGAGCTAGAATCCAAATATTACATGCTTTGGATGAACCTTTTTAAAAAGAAGACATGCTCTATCAGTTTCATCATTTCAGAGTTCTCAGAGTATCTGCAGCTAACAGATACACAAAATGTTTGCAGAGAATGTTACCCTTTTAATAATGCGTATAGATATACAACACAACAGAGAGATATGAAAAAGTCAAGCAACTTGAAAGGTTATCATAAGCCCCATAAAGATTTCAGCTCTGGTTCTATGATGCCCTACATATGACATGACCAGCAGGAGCATGAAATAGTTAAAACAGGTGTTACCATCCATAAAATACTTATAGAAAAGTATACCTGTTGCCAGTAAGAAGTATGTGCACCACACTTCTGTAAAGTCATTAGTTTTTGGTAAACTCACAGCTTGCAGTCCTGTAACTGGTTCAGTCCAAATGTGACTGACTTTTCTTTGCACAGTAAAGTAATCTCCTTTACAATATAGCATTACCATAGCCAGCTATTCCTGTGTAAGAAACAGTAACCTGCATAACAGGGACAGTCCTAATATCTGCTTTATTTTCATTTAGTTGAACATAAAAAAAACAGAAAAAAGTAATTAAATATACTGCTTCACAATTCAGCTTTTTTCCTTAAAAATGAGAATTTTGCCCTAAAAACAGCAAGGTTTTAACACAAAAATCTGTTATAATACATAGAAACTCTTTGAAATAAAATAATAATTATAATAATTAAAAAAAGAGCAGAATGCTACAGGTAACCAAACCACAGATTTGTTTAAACGCAAAAAAAAGTACCTGAGTGTATATATAATATACTTTTATATAGATTTATATATATTTATACTATATACCTGATAAGGTTTAAAGAAAAAAAAAAGAAGAGAAAAACTTTCTGGCTATTGAGAATAACCAAGAAAGAGATTAATGTTTTGACTATTACACTTGGAAATATTAAAATACTGGTAACAGAATGCAAAGCAAGGCAATGAGCTCCCGTATTTAGTGTGGGTATGTGGAGTACTTAAGTCATATGTTGTCATAATTATAAAAATGGCTAGCTGGAAATCTTACCGTTTCAATACATTGCTTCAAACAACAAAAATACATGATTTTAACCAGTCTGGTAGTTCAATGAAATCTTAAAACCGAAACTTCATATGATCGGTTGTCATCATTGAGCAAACTTATATGTACGTGCCCTTTTTACCAGCAATACAGCTGCAAGTAAAATGAACCATTTCATGCAGCCCATTAAGATCAATAGGCATAATTTTTTTTAATAGAAGCCAGCAGACTTTCCGAATTGAGACTCAAGGATCTTGCCAGTAGCTATTAAAGGGGGGAATTCTGAATAGGTCTAATGAAACAGGTTGTCTTTTACCTAGACATCCTTCTTGTAGGCACCTAAAACTCTGATAAGTGTTCTTATTTCTCCTGTCAATAGTCATCATGTTGAAAAAGACAACTTACAATTACTGTACATAATACATAAATATTTCCAATGATCTAGAAACAGTTACGAAAAGTGAAGAATGTTGGATTTTTTGGGGTTCATAAGCAGGGCTTAGTTAAACAAAAACAAACAGACATGTGTGTATGTATATATAAATATATGTGCATATATATATATATATATATATATATATATATATATATATATATATACACACACATACTAAAATATTACTTAGGTCCACCCGCCTTAAAGTCATACTAAAACTAATACTAGAGGTAGTGTGCTGTTTGTGGGGATTTTTGCTATTTATTTTCTGGTGTCCAAAACCGATCGGTTGACTTGTTAGTAAAAGGCGTGTGTGCAAACAGTCATATTGTTAGGTGAATAAACACCAACTTAATGCAAATCTTCCACGGCGGGTCCAAATTCTAAGAAGTGCTTGGTTGAGTTCAAAATATTTTTTCAGTATCCACCAGTGGATTTTTGGGTCCACTTTTCCATTGTACAAAAATATCGCTCATAAAATGTATGTCCGACAGTTTTGTTTTTTCCTAACAAAGAAACTTCCTTTCCAGACCAGGCACCAAATTCTGGAGGTCTTCTCAGGATGTGAAATAAATGGTCCAAATTATGTTTGGTAGAAATGGTGATAGTGGTGGTGATGCTCATGGTGATGATGATGCTCATGTCTCTGTACCAAGTGTCCACTGTGGCCATCATATAAGAGCATGCTTGGCAAATCCCTTACATGCTCTTTTTCCACTACATTGATAGGTGACTGGAAAGCTTTGCACATCTGGTGGCCTTCCTTGCTTTTCTGCTTGCTCTTCCTATGAGGTTGTTGAGGTGGTAACGGGTGATAAGGATAGCTCTGACCCATTAGTGCAGTTGGGGATGTCACAGGAATCTGCACGCCATGAATGGGTTTGCTCCTTGTTGTCCTTCCCGGTTGGCTGTTTACTGCCGGTCCACTCTTACTTGAGGACTTGGGACTTCTGACAGAGTGTTTGTTTGATTCTTGACCCCGTTGCCTTTGTTGAAGTTCTATCATCTTTGGATGAGAAGGGTCTAATAGACTGAAGTGTCCAGTATCCAATGCTTGAGACCTTCTCTGGTGTAGATGAAGAGTTTCTGGTTCATGAGAACGAGACCTCATTTGATTAGAGGCTCTTGTATGTGAATCTGTTTTTTCAGCTGTTGCAGAAGAACCTGTAAAATACAAAAAAAAATTAGCTTTTGCCTTAAAATGTCTACAGAGATCAGCCAATTGCTCATCAATAGCAATTTTTTCTAAAGAACAATTATTTAAAACATGTGCTAATTTACTGAATTTTATTTGTTATATTTATATTGTAGAAATAGACAAATATGGTAGCAAATCTGCTGGATAATTTATAGCAAGTAAATATTGCCTCTAGGGGGAACTGTTACATTATATACCAAAACTTATAATTGATGATACATCTGCAGCAGAGGCCAGTTATTACATTATCTTATAAACAAATATTAAATTTGGTGTCCTTTTTTATTGCCACTGTGTAATATAACCAGTCCGTTTGTTGCATAACTTTTTCACAAGTCTTATACTCACCTTAATAACCAGAAAAAGGTAACATAAAATTCTATAAGCAAACATTCTATTCACAAATTTGTTGAACCTGTTCCATAATAATCTTTGATTGCTAGTCATAAGGCATCACTAGAAGTTGTATAATAATTGAACATTATTTCAACTTTATTTATCAACATTATTATTAATCATTATTTTTGTATCAAATACTTTAAAGGGGTTGTTCATGTGGATTTTTCAAATAAATGTATGCTTGGTGCTGGAGTACTTAAAATAATAATAAAAAGATAGTTAACTCTGTCCTCACCTTTGTTCCATTATTGTCACTGCCGATATGGGTATTATGTTTACCCCCTGGTCATGGCAGTTGTAACATCAATACTGCAGACACTGATTGGCGGTTATATGACACCAGCGTTCAGCAGTGAAGGGATACAAATGAATGTGTCAGGCAGTGCATTTGATGTCCTGACTGCCGGGACCATGAAGTAAACAGAAAATCCGGGGATATGGGGCACATTGGCAGAGGTAGAACAGAGCTAAGGAAAGTGTTTTTTATTTTACTAATACAGCGTCAGCATAAATCTATTAAAAAAACAAATCCACATATATAACCCCTTTATGGCATGTCCCCACGGCACGGGTTTTCGGACGGTTTTTCAGCCGGTTTGTGGTTTTTCAGACCGCTTGAAAAACCGGCCGAAAATGAGCACAATTGTGCTCTATGGAAAACCCGTGCAGCAGTCCCCACTGCACGGGTTTTCCGCCCGGCGGTTTTGCTGCCGGGGGTCCGGCGGCAAAACATTGAACATGTTCATTCTTCCGCCTGGTTTCCGGACAGAATATAAACAACTCAATGGGAGGGAGGAAGGCTGTTCTCCGCTCAGCGCGGAGAAAAGCCGTCCCCCCCCGCGGCCGTGGGGATGGCCGCAAAACTGGACAAATACCGGCCGGTATTTGTCCACTGCCGTGGGAACATGCCCTTAGGGTTACTGGATAGCTGAATGGTTGAAATACCTTATTTAATAACAAGTAACGTTTTCAAGAGATGACAGTGTGTTAGTTTTGTATCTCTCATTTAACAGTTCTTGTGTTCTTTGAATGTATGCAGTCCCATCACATGAAGAGTAAATACTTAAATTTATCAAATTTATTTTTCTATTTTTTTCAGTTGCATCTGACCCTATTGTGAGTTACTTACATTGCCAAACATTCCATAACTTCTGGGATAAAAACACTCTATGCTTTATGCACAAAGCAGGGCCATGCTCATAGAGACATAAGAGATCCCTGAAGGCTCTGTATTTTGGAGCCCTGGGCACTTCATGTGTCATCATATTGTGCCTCTGTACAATGTTATACTGGGGATATTCTCCCCTAAATGTAATGAGCTTACAGCACAGCAAGTGATGGAACACAAAGCAATTACACATAGTGTAACAGAAATGGAATTACTGTATGCCACATGGTGAAATTTGTGGCGTTCTATGGTACAGTAGGGTCTCATAGTCTCCTATAGGTGTATTATTGCTCTTTACAAATTTTTATATATAATTTATGTTTTACTAATTTGCTAAATGCCTACATATAAACTGGTTTATAGCATGTCAGTAAATATCACAAAAGCACGGCAATCCAGTGTGATCACTGAAACACAGACCTGCCACTAGACCAAATGTACCAGACTCTCTAGGGGTGAGGGAAAAAAAAGTCCAGCCTTCTCCTGTCTATAGATGTTCCTTAACTCCATAGAATTATTGATCTCTTTGAGAGCTTTTCACTGCATCCGCTCCTTTCATATTTTCCAGTAGTAAAGTCTCAGTCATACACACCTGGCCCAAATCTTGATGTGTAGTTTTCTATTCCAGCAAGATCCAAGTAGTGGTTTCTCCGTTCAATGTTCTCATCCACACACTGCCGGAGACATTCTGTCTGTTCTGTTTCATTTTCAGCTGGGTTATGTCTACAGAAGATAACAAAGAACAGGATACATCTGGGAACCACTCACAAAACATCTATAAACAGATTAAAGCATCTGCAGAGACATTATTTTTTACAAGCTGGAGGATTTTTTTCTAGCATTCTGGTGTCTGATCATTTCTTTTGGACTTTGCCTTAAACAGTGAATTTTATCCCAGACCTGATTAGAATAGAACTTTCAGCATCTGAAAGCCTCATCAGATAAGTGCATGCTCTGTGATGCTCTAATTATTGTGTTTGAAGTCTCCATGAGGAAATACTTCACGTTTAGAGGGAGAAGCAGCTGTTACATCATAGGAATCCATTAGGTATCAGTTAAAAAAAAAGAACACCCTTAGACCACTTTCACACAAGTGTAATACAATACCAATGTTAATCTAAGGAGCTGTTCTTATGTGTATAAAAATATGTGCCTAAGTCACAAACATGTAGCATGTGCTACCTTTATATATTTTAACGATTTGTATCATCAGTATTACAGCCGTATAGCATCTGTATTTCAAAGGGACTGTCTGATGTGTTTCCTATTCCTCCTTTGAATGCAGCCCATGAGTATACTTAAGATCTATCATAGACATGGAATAGTAATAACAAATAGGTACTATATATTCCATAAATGCAGATGTTTTATGGATGCTTATTATGCATAATTGACATGCTTGTATAAAACAAGAATGTGCATTGTGTCATGTAAATCTGAGGATTAATTTAATGAAATGAGTTTACTCTAAAATCAGTGAAAATGGTACTTCTAGAGGAGAACTTGATCGTACACATGGCATGTGATAGAGCAAGATGTAAATCATTTTCTTTCAGTATGATATACATAGCCTGACTGAAACGTAGCAGCGATATATTCTTGAACCATGCCATGCGAATCCCAAATATATTTGAAAAGGGTATTTTATTTTAAGTGGTCAGTATACTCTACTGCTTCATTGTAGTCTATGTATGGACTTTAAAAACAAATAAATAACAAATATACCCATTTGACGATAGATTAGTGTTGGATGCGAGAATTTCTATCATTTGTAAAAGAGGAAAAAGTAAGGGCATGTATGTTGCCTATTCATTCTCATTACAATGCTGAATAGTAATTATTAAAGGCGTTTTACAATTTCATAGATTATTGACATATCAATAAGATATGGTAACATAAATCTGGGTCCTGCCTATGGAACCAAATCCTAGCTCAAGAACAGGCCCACGAAGCTCTGTGTTTAGAAAGAAGAAATGGCTGTGCTTGTGTGGTTACTCTCTATTCATTTTAATATAAACAAAGTCTTATGGGAAAGAGCTGAAGGGCTTGGCAGCAGCATCTATTGGATGTTTAATTCACATGTGACTCAGAAGAGTCTTGCAATGCTGAAGGGACTGAAACAAAGCCAGTGAAGTTAATCTACAGACAGCTGTTTCAGGGTATTTGTCCCTCTTCAGTGCAGAATAGAACTGGCTGGCTGGCTTGGCGAGTGTGGCTTAGAAGGAGTAATGTATCTCATTGAGGAGAATAATCACCATATCGGTGTCCGAGGATTTAAATAGCCTTTTCTACCTAACGGGGTATTTTACATATAAACAAAGGTCTATGGGAAAGAACTGAAGAGCTCGCCACTCACCTTTCAACCAGTTAGCCACTAAGTTCTACTCTGCACTGACAAAGGGGAAACGCCCCAAAACAGCTGGCTGTAGATAATCTTCACTGGTCGCATGTGAATTGAGGATTGCTACATCCAACAGATAGCGCTGACAAGCTCTTCAGCTCTTTCACATAAGCCTGTGCTCATATACAAAATACCTCATGAGGTTGAAAAGGTCATTTAAATCCTCACACACCGACATGGTGCTCATTCTCCCCAATGAGATACATTACCCCTTCTATTCATTTTAATGGGAGTTCTGATTACAACTGATTGCTGTCTTGGGATAACCTCCCACCTAGACTACATTCTCTGCGACCTCCCATCTAACACTTTTGCTCCCCTTCAATCCATCCTAAACTCTGCTGCCTGGCTGATCCACCTCTCTCCTCGCTACTCCTCTGCCTCTCCCCTCTGACAATCCGTTTACTGGCTACGAGTTCACGTTGCTAACAATGACATACAAGGCTCTCCATAACCTGTCCCCTATACATATCTGTCTTAATGTCCAGGTATCTCTCCTCGCAAATTATCCGCTCCTCACAGGACCTTCTCTGCTCTCCTCTTCTTAGCTCCTCACACAACCATCTCCAAGACTTCTCTTCTGTGCATCCTCCATACTCTGGAACTCATTACCCCAACACATAAGACTCTCCACCATCTTCACTGGTTTCAAAAGTAACCTGAAAACCCATCTCTGCAGGATAGCCTATAACCTACAATACCCTGCTGCGCTGCCACTACACCCCCCACAAACATGTCTGCCCTTCACCTTCTGTCTCAATCCTCCTTACTTGTAGATTATAAGCCTTCATGAGCAGTGTCCTCTCTCCCTCTGTACCAGTTGTTAGTCAAATAGTGTCTCCACTGTACTTTGTTTGATCATAAGTTATATATGTAACCCCCTCAAATGTACAGCGCCCTGGAATTAATGGTGCTTTAAAATTATTTAAAATAATAATAATAACAATAATAATAATAACCGCTTGGTTGTGCTCAGGACTCCCATTGAAATGAATGTAGAGTAACCACACAAGAGTGGCCACGTCTCCATTCTAAGTCATGAGTTTCGAGGCCTCTTCTTTCCAAATTTGGGAACTGCACCTCTCTCACATTGATGGTATATTCTACTTATATGCCATCAATATATGAAATGACAAAACCCCTATAAGCATAGCTGAATTGTGCTGAGAATGCTTAGAACATCACCTGAAAGTTGTGCCTAGCAGGTTTTCCAGTATCACATTTTGAACTTCCAGACATAACATTGGCTTTTATCTTCTCCTTCACATGCCTTCACTATCCATATATTTTGAAAACTTTAAATCCCAGGACTATCTACTCTAGCTTCTGAATGCTAAAGGATACTTTTGTCACAGAGGAAAGACTAATCCAGCACGGGGAGCCTCTCCACTTAAAAACCCAGTGAGCTACAGCGTTGCTTGGAATGTAAGACAACAAGAATCTGAAGGCATCAGCTGTTGCCAACATAAATATTCTTGGAAGATCTTGGGACTCTCATTTTCATCTCAGTCAACTACAAGATATGTTATGCTATAAATCTGTGATAAGTAAGATATCATTACTGTTCAGTAGTTCAAGTGAAAGCACTATTGATGTTGTTCTATAATGCTATAAATCTGTGTTAATAGTTGAACTTTAGGTGAAAAGCATTATTGATGTGGAGACTCTTCAACAAGATTTGGCATTATTGTTACTAAAACATATGTCAACTTTGCAGTCCTTAAAATTTACCTTGAAGCGCTACGCTGCTTCTTAAGTTCTTCATTCACTTTGCTTTCACTTCTGTACCTTCCATTCTGAATCTCTGTAATTACAGACACCATCAGTCACACGTTGGACAGACATATAATTGTATAGGTAATCTTCAGACCTAAAGTTAGTAATAGCATCTAAAAGCCTCATTAGATAACTGCACATTGTGATTTACTTATTATTGTCTTTGAAATTTCCATGAGGAAATGCTCCACATTTAAAGGCAAAAGCAGCCATTACATAGTGAAATTCCATTATGTGTGAGTCACACAAAAAAGCAACCTTAAATGACTTTCACACAAGTGTATTATGGAGCCATAAAGTCACTAGCTGGTTATGTTTGTAATATTTTATTAAAACTCCAGTTTATGGACCACCCTTCGTTTACCATTATTAGAGTAGCTTACATAGATCTTCCTTCTAAGTTCATGTTTATTCTTGTACATGCTGGTTTACGGCAAATCAAATATATCTCAATCTATTACAAAATTTGCTCCCAACCACTTGTGTGCTACAAATATGAATGGGAAATTTCACCTGTGTGATTGAGTAAGACAGTCCTCTTCTTCAGGGTGGCATCTGGCGCCACAGACAACTTAACCCTAAGGGTTTTACTGGAGCTGGAGGAGTGATTCACCGATGCATCAAATACTTCATATATGGTTTGTAGTAAACTTGTAATGTCCTAGATAAACAGAGATTAAGATTAATACTGTAAAGAACAGGTTAATCATTAATATACTGTACAGTGCCAAGCAAAAGTGTAACAATGTTTTGAACTTTTGACTTTCAGGCTCCATATCTCACCATCCACTACAGCCTTGAACATGAGACTACCCCCATTTTGTAGACAATCATCTTGGCTATCACATCACATATATCAATTTGACTTGCATCTATTTAGCATATGCTCAGTTATGTAAATTCGTATCATGTAACTGCATTGGTGGTGGAACCATTTTTTTTTCTTGTATACTACAAATTACAACCTGTTCTCACATTCCCTAATAGCTCAGTGTGTTATTAGGTTGATTCCCAAGCAACAGGTCACTGGTTCGAATCGAGGAGCAGCCATGAAGAAGATTTCCCAAGAAAAGAGAAACCGCAGCACTCAGCTCATCGATAGCGGTCGCTTGGCCAAGAAAATCGCCAAACTGCATCATAGGAGTGTCACGACAGCCAGAAGAATAAGAAATGAAGTCCGTCGATTCATTCCAAAGCCAAGAGGTGGACATCCAGGTAAAATATTGGAGTCAACAAGTTGACTCATCACAAGGTCTATTAGTTCTGGTGTGACAAACACAGCAGTAGAGGTGGCTTGTATGTTTCATAATAGTGAGATCACATACGTTCATGCAAGCACCACGTGACACGCATGACCCAAGTCTGGAATGGTGACTCAAAAAAAGGTGAAGAAGCCTCAACTTCAATATCATCATAAGAAGCGTTGGCTCGAGTTTGCAAAAAAGTATGGAAGGAAGACAGTAGAATTTTGGAAACGTGTAAATTGAAGCGATGAGACGAAAGTCAGTAGACTGGGCTGTGATGTATGCAAATGGGTCTTGAAGAATCAAGGGAAAAAGGGGCTAATGGATCGAGAAATTGAGTTACTTTGTACACTAGAGTACTATGGGTGTGAAAAGGACAATACAGTGTTCCAGCAGAACAACGACCCCAGGCATATGTCAAGATTGGCGAAGAAAAAGTTCAATGCCAATGACGTACAGTTGCGGATTAGCTCCCACAGTCCCCAGACCTTAACCCAATCATACACTTCTCGGCCTTTTGGCTAAGATCAAGTGTAGTATCTGTCTTGGGCACTCACAGGCACTTATCTGTATATAGATGTACAGTCTGGGTGGCAGGTTCATCCATTTTCATGTAAAACCACCCCTATTTATGAAACATGGCGGACCATTGTAAACTTGACACTTCTTACCGTATGTTTCCACCATACACCCTAATAGATTGTAAGCTCTCACGAGCAGGGCCTCACCCCTTGTGTCTCATGTGTCAGTACTTTTAATGTTGTATATGACTGTAGGGTTTAAACCTTAATTTGTAAAGTGCTGCGGAATACGTTGGCGCTATAGAAATAAAGATTATTATTATTATTATTAAGAAAAAGCTGTACTCGTACCAAAGTGATATGACCAGTATGCAACAACATTTGGAACATTTAGAAGAGATCTGGGATCAGATTTTGGTCAAGATATGCTTGAATCTGATCTAGAGCCCAGAAGGATTCAGGCAGTGTTGAAAGCCAAAGGTGGATTTACAAAATACTAACAAAATAATAAAAATTAAAGTCTACATTTTTTAGGCGCAAAACAGTAACAATTTAGCTACATGACAAGAATCTGCATAACTAAGCATATGATACATAGTTACAAGTAAAATTGATGTATGAGATAGCCAAGAAGATTGTCTACAAAATGATGGTAGCCATATGTTCAAAACTGTAGTGTTACCCTTTTGCTCGGCACTGTACGTACAAAATGGCTTGTTCACATAAGAATATTAGATGTCTATGTTTCCTTTTATATAATGTTTTTTTTTTCTTTTCACAAAGTCGGAAAAAAGAAAGCAAGGAAATATTGAAAGAATACAGAGCTCCAAAAACATGTGCATCTAGAATGGTTACATGCCATTAATTTGTAAAAGGGGCTTCCGAGAATGACAAACACGTTGCAACGGAATTAACCCCCCCGCCCTCCCTCCTATTCAGACTGTGTCAAAGCCTATATTTCCATGATGCTATTAGAGGTTACTCTCTACCACAGACTACCCTATTTATGCACCAGGTGCAGGGCTACATTAATCACTTAGTGGATGATTGCTCTCCATCTCACTGGTTGCTTGTGGTTACACCAGACGGTCAATGACAGCTTTTCTTCTAATGACAAGCTAACATAACTGTGCAAACATAAAATTTGACTAAAATGTACACTAAAAGCTTCAAATTTAAAAGTATAATAATGTAATTAAGAAAAATCCAAAGTATTCCATGTTTACATAGAGAGCTGCTGCATTTCAAGAGGTTAATAAAGTCAGCAGCAGATGAGGGTGATCTATGCCTTTTAAAGCTCAAACACTTTTATAATACTTCACGGATCACAAAACATTAGTTCAATTATCACAGTCCGATTAGACATTTTTCCTACAAAGATAATTACAGGGCAGCCTGTCAGTTGTAGAAAAAGACCTCAAGTGCAAAATAAATTGGACTGTCAATGGAGGAAAACACTCTATTAGCTAATTCTTTTCAACAGGAGTATTAAAGACGTGCCGTTATCTTAACACACACACAAAGACAGGACTAAACGCTCATCAAAGCCATGAAAGAGGGGTGTTTCCTACACTGACTTGGCAAAAGAGTCATGGAATGTGTCATCTTGTAATGAGACATTTCATATGCAATAGTTTGACAAAGAGAATATTATACTATCACCATGCGTGACAGCATTCTTGTAGGTGAAAGCTTATGAACTCTTTAGCTGTTAAAGTCTTATTTTATTACATTAGTTTTTATTACATCACATTTAAAGGGAACCTGTCACTATAAAAATGCTGTTTAATCTACTGCCAATATGTTATAAAGTAAAAAGAGATAGGCATGTCCACTGATAGTTTTCTGGGAAAAGATTCACTGTAACTTGTATTAAAAGAGGTTGTCCAGTTTAATAAAATTATAGTTAAAGGGATTTTGCCATGAGTGCGGAACATGTCTGCCACTTGCAACGCTTGTGCAGTCACTCTCCGTTATAATTTATTGGATTTCCAAGTACAGCCAAGTAGTGTGTTTGGCTCTGCTCGGAACTCCCATAGAACAGAATGGAGAGTCGTGACCGACAGAGATTCGGGGACCCGATCCCGAGATAGGTTGGGGTCCTAACGATATGCCATCATTGTCTATGGTGGCAAAACCCCATTTAAATATAACCTGGGTGTGTAAAAATAGAATAAAAAATGTTTTTTACTTTCTAGTCCCCAGCGGTTGTAGTGCCAAAGCACCTGGGATCTGCTCCTCTTCACTTCCAGGTTATTGCCCTGACAAACAGGAGAGGCTTGCTTTGTATTCACTCACTATGGAACACGAGCCAGTCCTATGTCGGAACGAGAACCCAGAAGTGAAAAGGCAAAGATCCCAATAAGCTTCAAAGTGGAGATAAGACTCACTCTTTTTTTTCACTCTCCCCCACTCTGGCCCCATTTAATTCATTCTGATCTCAGGAGTCCAGGGGCAATCTCACTTAATGATGTCACCAGAACTGAATATTATTGAGCTTGGGGCGCATTCTTGATCAAGGTTAAAGTAGATATCCACTGCCTGCTTCTATCAAGGAATTAAAATCTGCATTAGTTGACATAAATGTTGTTCAAAATTTTATATTTGTCTATTCCTCAATGCATTTCAGCAGTTACGTGTAAAAGGAGCTTGTCCCCTAATTAATAAAAAAATAAAAAAAAAACTGTGACATAAAGCTGGTCTGCTACTTATTTTGCTTTACCGCTGTATGTGTATATAGTTACCTGTAAATTACTAAAGAGGACAATCTATTGGACCTCTAATCCCAGACCAAGCAGAGAGTTATATGAATAAAATTTAAAGGGGCAGTGCCATCAATTTTTTTTCTTTTCACATAATGACAAGCAAAAATTTGACTATTATATTGACTTTTTTAAATTGGGTGACTGTTTATTGTTATATTATTTGTTAAAGTTTGCCAATGTACATGAGTTCCTGGCTTGTCCTTGACTTCCCCTCTCTGAGCCATCATGGCACAGCAGTGAGAGGATTGCTTGATGGTCCTTCTTTCTGGTCAGCTGTGGCCAGTGAGAAGTGTAAATATTATCAGCAGCACCTGGTAAGTGTAAAGAAAACCTATCCAGTGTAGAAAAATATTATCCTGTTTTGCTTTCAAGTATTGTTGTTCTAACCTATAAAGAACAATAGGGCAATAATTATGAGCTAGATGTCCAAAAATTGGAGATGCTACATCAGTTTTTAGGCGCATTAAATAAGTGTAAAGTGCACCATAAAGTCTGACCCTATAAAAAATCTGGCGTTAGGTATACCTTGTATAGTAAACATAATGCGCCTAAAAATTATGTGCTGTGCGATGAGCGCAAATCGCATATCATTAGAAACGTATGTAATGCCCCTATCGAGGCACATCGTGCACAGAGACGCATAGCTTATCATTACAAGTATATGAAATGCCTCTAACACATACTTGTAATGTGCCTAACACATACTTGTAAAATGTGAAATGCGCCTAACACATATACCCTTATGATGATGTGTTATGTGCCTCAATAGGCGCTTTTGTTAGGCGCACAGCGCATAATTTTTAGGCGCATTACAATGTGTCTGTCCCCGCATATAATGCACCTAGTTTTGTTGTACGACAGTTCATTTACATCCAAAATATAGCATCAAAAGCTGTTTTAGTACAATGTAGACCAAAAAACTGGCGTTGGCGTGTTGGGAAATGTCGCCCTATGTCTTTACCTACTGTTTGTAATGAGACCATGTAGAGACAAGTAGCAGATGAAGTAAAGATTAGTCTGCCCCGCCATCCAGGAGTATTCTCTCACAGTTAGAGAGAGACAATATTTCATACATACATTTTTAACTACTGAAATAAAAAAAAATATTGCCAAAAATTCTTTAAAAAAATAGTCTCCGAAGCATATTGGTTTTAACAAAATACTCCTTTCTGATGGTAGTATCTCTTTAAGTTATACTGAATCTTTTTCCAAGAAACAATATAATAATATGTTTAATTACTCCACTGTCAGATCAGATTTCATGTGCAACATGACAGGTTCACTTTAAGATTAAACAATGTTATAAAGTGAATGAAGTCATACTGATGAAATACTGACAATGTAATAATGAGTCTGTTATAAAGTACAAGATATTTCAGACTAAAACATCCTGAGCTGCATAGCATTTCTCAACATTTACTCCTATTTAAATGCAGGGTTTGTACAATGTGACAGTCAATGAAACAAAACATGTATGTAAAGGTCAGGGGCAGCCTAGAGCCCATCACTATAGGCAATGAAAATGCAACTCTGAGAAAGTACCTCTCTTGTTACTCTTCCACTGTTGTCAAAGTCATACAAGGTGAATGTCCACTCTTGGCGGTTATCTTCTTCCACCGAAACATCACATTGAAGTTCCTGATTATTATAATGAAATACAATGTTTACATCAATGTGTCAAATGCTCCATCATGTGTTTTATATCATGACAGAACGGATTATAAAAAGTCAATAGTTTCTCAATTATGGAATAAAGATTTAAGTATAGAAATCAATGCATTTGCCTTGGGATTGAAGAAATGATTACAGAACAAGTGTGTACATCACGACCGCCAGCTTCAATATCCACTCAAATAGTAGTCAGGTATGGTGGTATATACATACCACTGTAATTCTCTGAAACACTGAAACTTCTCCCTTTAACCAGACCAGTTTCCTATGACAGATTTTCAGTTCTGTCACATACTATGAATGCTGGTTATCTTTGAAAGGATTACCCTTCCATAAGACAATTTCTTAATGCATTATTGTAAGAGCATCTCAAAAAAGATTTTTCTTGAGATGCGGGAAATCCTCTCATTTTAAGGGTGAAGATAGTGGAGAGGTAACTTGCTGCCTTGTTTTTAGATTGATGACATGACAACATGACCTCACTCAACTCATTTACCAAAGGATTAGCCAAAGTGTTACTAATAGCATGTTGGTCACTCCCTATAACATTTTATTATGAGATCTTTGTAATACTTAACACTGAAATGTAATGTTCCTTTTCTTAGTATGCATAAAGGGGTTTTGCCACCATGTAATGTTGACGTGGGAACCTCCAAAATGGGTATTTAATCACTTTTCTAAATATATGTGATTAAAAAAAGTGAAAACTCTGAGAGCTACAGCATTTCTAAATCCCCCTTAGTTACCTCAAAGCTTTCCCTAGTCACGACCCAGGAGCTGACAGGCCGCGCTTGCCTGAAACACTTCTTATCGGATGATAGGCAAAATGAATGAGCTTTTAAGGCACCGGGTAGACAGTGCAGTCTGAGGCTGTCTTGCTGTATTGAGAATCCACTGTGGTACTGTTTATTATTTCACTTAAGTTTTGAGACGCTCCCTTGGATTCCTCACTCCTCACTCACCCCCTCCCTCTCTCCCCTGCAGCTTCATGACTCAGCATGATTTGTATATATCCTGCTCCCGTGCTGACCGGAGGTAGATAACTGCCGTCTTGGCAAATCCCCTTTAAGGGGTACAACATGGCTTTATGATCAGCTGTATGTCTCGATCTATGTCTCTCTGTGATATATGACATTACTGCTAAGAAAGAACCACTGACTTTATTATATTTGTACATGACTTTCAATAAAATATAATATGCAAAAAAAGAGGTTTTACTTTGTATTATTATCGATTGAATCTATTATCAAAAGGGATTAACATGCAGGGACAGGTAATTGAAAGCTTTTTCTAAATACATTGATGTGTTTATTTTTCTTTGGTCAGGAGATAAAGAAGATATTTTAAAGCACACAGGTTTCTCGGGTTACGACCGTCTTACTCTCCCTGCTCTCTCTAATTGCTAAAATCTCTAAGCAACTGTCACTCATTCAGTCTGTCACCTCCTGCAGAGTCTTATTTCTTGTAACGGACTTTAAAAGTTTTTCATTTAGCTGAGTAAACACACTTTCGAGCTCTGCAGCCTGAGAACTACACTTTATAAATCTCTTGCAGTCATGTCAGTGTAACAGGGATAGGATAACTAGGAATAGCAGAGCTGATGTGGCAATCAGAGCTGGCTGTGGTTCTGTGAAACTGCATAGCGAGAAAACCCCTTTAATGTTTTTATTTATAAAAATAGGACACTGCTGTCATTTTAAAATAAAGAACACATACTCACCTCTCCTCCCACCTTGAACCATGTGATGCACCGTCATCCATCTCCATCGGTGTTTTGTTTGTTTCCGATCTCCATTCGGATGGGTTCTCACCACTGAAGCAAGTGGTTAGTCGCAGCAATTACATGCCATTGGCTGATGTCATTCAGAAGTGATCCGAACAGTGACGTGAGCCAATAGCACGTGTTTGCTGTAACATTGTGTCAGTCAATCATGACACATTGTGTCAGCCAATGACACATAACCACTCCAGTCAATCAGTGTCTATAGAGGTGATGTTTTTTGTTCAAAAGAGGACCAGGAGAAAACAGGAGACTGGCCAGAGTACGACAGTGCAGAGCTAAATCCAAGGCGGGGAGAGGTGAGTTCCTTTTTTTTTTTTACAATTTAATATGGCAGCAGTTTTCTATTCTACTAGTATATATATATATATATATGACAAATGCAAATCACAAGTGCCAGTAATATGAGGTATTACACAAGCTGTAGGGCTCAAGTTTTTAACAGCCATCTGTGCAGGCATTGGCCATTTACGATATTGTGCAAGGGGAAAGCTGAAGATGCCCCTTATTTTGAAGCAAGATGAGTTAATGTAAACACACATGGACACAATAGCCCATACATACACATCTGTAAATAATACATTCAACAGGGAATAGTAGCCTGTTAACTTCATATATTGGTTTGGATAGTGAGACTGTGAGTGGGTGCTTAAAATACATCAACTTAAACCCAGCAAAGTAAACTGCTCAAAATAGCCCACGGTTGTGTGCAGCCCAGTTACCTGCTAGATTTGCTGACTGAAATCCATTCCCTCAGGCAGTTCTAAAGAGTATGTGTCCCCTACTGAGTTCAAAGCCTCCTGACTGTAATAAGCCAGCCTGAGATATTGCAAACGGTACCAGTCTCACATTACATGGTACTCCGCAACTAGGCTGATTCTCTGTGAGAAGGTAAAACAGGAGCAAGAGGAGGAGGTCTGGATCAGAGATAAAAAAGTGTCTGGAAAAAGCTTTGCTTTAAACTATCAGGGGGACACAAAAAGCATTAACATAATGTCTGTGCTAGAATCAGTGGATGTGCTGCACACAGAATGCCCAAATATTCTCCTCTGCTACTTTACAACTGTGTATGCAGGAAATGAAGACATCCATCATAACACTCTTGGATTCTCCCATCATTTTGATATTTAGGTTTAGCTGTATAACTGTTTTGCATTTTGATGAGTTGTAAAGGGATAGGTCGACATTTTTTAAAAAAAAAGGAATACTGGCTAGGACTGCTCTAAAATTAAAAAATCCAATTCAACTGCCATTCCAGTTCTGCCAAAACTCCAGTGTTACCTGTTGGTTCCCCAGAGATGATATCATGGACATTGTTCATGTGACTCTAAAACCTCTTAAGTGGTCTTGTGAGCACTGAGCATTGAGGCCAGTCATTAGCTGCAGCATAACATGAATGATGGTCAAGAAGCCATTGCTAGGAGATCAGTGAGGAACACTGAATCTATGGTGGTGCTAGAGTGGTGAGGGCTGTAGTGGTATTTTATTATTTTTTAAATTTTTTTTAGAGCAGCCTATACACCAGGTCCGTACACAACGGGGATGTGGCCTTTGTAAACTTGGTCCCCAAATGGGTGGCGCCGCCTAGTTGAAGGGTGGACTGGGGATGTTTCCGGGGGCAATCCCGGATGGGCAGAAGGGTGGACCCAGTTAGTCAGGCCCCACCTACAATGTTATGCAGGTCTGCCATGCATCCTTTTATAAAAATTTTGGACAAACCCTTTATTTTTATAGTAAATGCTTACTTACTTTTAAAGAGGATAACTACAATCATGACAATTAAAGAAATGAAGCTACCCGATAGCTGTGGGTTTGACTTCTCTAATTTCCCACACCCTTGACAATCAGCTGGTTAATTTTGAATAACCATGTCTTCTCTTCTGTACTGCATATGCTACAGGGAAAATGCATTACATGGTGGCCATTCAGCGCACAGCGCCTCAATGTTTTTGCTCCTGGTAAATTGACTAGGAGAATCTCCTTGATGATGTCTAGTAGGTCATATGAATAGGAGTTGCTTTTATGAGACGAGACATTTAATGAGAAGCTGTGGTCTTAAAGTGGTTGTCCAGGTCAATAAAAGATTGCTGCTGCTTCATAGAAATAAAAAAGACACATTTACCTCACCGCTCACCTCCGTTCCAGCATTGATGTTGCTCTCGCCAGGTCTTGTTTACTTTTAGCTCCCCATGGTCTGCTCATAGGTGCTGCAGCCACTGACTGGCTGCAGTGGTCACATATCAGTTCCTGATATTATTGTTCCGAAGTAGATGCTCTGAACAGTAACGCTAGACAGTGACACATGACCGCTATAGGCAATCAGTGGCTGCAGCACACACAAGCCATCTGCCAACCGCTGGAATGGAGGGAAGTGGAGACGTATATATGACTTTTTTTTAATTTTCTTACAGCATCACCAGCAGTAATATATCAGAAATATTGATCTGGACAACCCTTTTAAATGGGTGGCATTATAACACATGGTCTCACAAGACTTTTAGGAGGGGGACATCCCTTTCCTGCAGCCATATTGAATATAAGAAGCAGTTGCCTAAAATGATGACATACAATTCCTCTTTTACAGGGAAATAGTTAAAGGTGTTTTCTCACCATATTGTTTCAGTGAGTTTTAGCAGTTTTGCACTGTCTTTTCACTCTACAGCAGTGATTAGCATATTCAACTTTTAGGGAGCCATTACTCTGACAATGTAGGAGATTGTTATCTCTAACAAGATTACAGATAAAGCCATGCTTTTACATTCTCTCAGCACATGTACCTTTTGTTTAGTGAAGCTAATCTTGTTAGATATCATTAGTTTGCTTAGATCTTAGTCCATCAGTGGGGTGATGTCACTCCCTACTCTCTGCTCTCAGCTAATTAGATAACAGATGTAGTCTGGTATGCAGGTAACCAGGGCCGCCATACAGGGGGTACAACCAGTACTCCTGTATGGGGCCGGGCGAAATAAGGGGGCCCGCTGCAAGCAGGCCCCCTTATTTCATATCAGGGAATGGCGCACGGCGGCCCAGCCGCCGAGCGCTACATTTATGAAGGGTCCCGGCCGGCGCTGCAGAGAGGGGGCCCGCGCTGCCGGTCACAGCTGCATTCACAGATTCTTTTCACTTCCCCTGCGCTGTGACTGGAGCCGGGGCCCTCCTCTCTCTGACTGAGGCCGGGATGAGGAATTCAATTACTCACTTCACGCCCCGCTCCCTGTCCCCGCTCGCCAGTTCACAGTGCGGCATGGACAGAGAGAGCAGGAGGGCTCCGGCTCCAGTCACAGCGCGGGGTAAGTAAGTGAAAAGAGTGAATGTGACTGCAGCTGTGACAGGGAGCGCGGGCCCCCTCTCTGCAGCATCCTCATCCTCTCCCCAGCCCTGCAGCCCTTCTCCCAACGGCATTGTGTGTGGGGGCCCCCATTGTCCCTCCAGCCCTGTGTGTGGGGGCCCCATCGTCACTCCAGCCCTGTGTGTGGGGGCCCCCATCGTCCCACCAGCCCTGTGTGTGGGGGCCCCCATCGTCCCTCCAGCCCTCTGTGTGGCGGCCCCCTCGTCCCCCCAGCCCTCTGTGTGGGCGCTTCATCCTCTCCCCACATAAACACACACATGTAAGGCTGGAGGGACGAGGGGGCCCCCACACACGAGTTTGGGGGGACGAGGGGGGCCCCACACACGAGTTTGGGGGGACGAGGGGACCACACCTACCTCCCTGGTTGCACAGCTCCCTAACTCCCTAGCTACCACCTCCCTAGTTACCACCTACCTACCACCTCCCTAGTTACCACCTACCTGGCTACCCGGCCACCTACTACCCACCTGGCTACCCGGCTACATACCCACTTACCTGTCTGCCCACTACTCGGTTACCTACCTATGGGGGGCCCACTACCTATGTATTGGGGGGCTATATACCTAATTATCAGGGCACAAAGGGGGTCATTATTACCATTTGGGGCACTATGGATGTGGAGTTTGTACACAGGAGGTGGACACAGGTAGGAAGATTATAAAAAAAAGTGAGGAGTCTCAGGGGTTTGTGTTGTGAATTTGCAGGGGCGAGTTGTGGTCGGGAGAAGTCATCATGGTGGTCTGGACCAGATGGAGAAGAAAAGGGAACGTGTATAACTCATCAGCCAAGACATCAACTGTAAGTCACTAAATGTATGCATTGTATCTACCACTATATGGTCACTGTATGGCAGTAATATTGGTCTTATAGCAATGAATTATATTCAGTGACCGTTTGATGGTATTATTCAGCAATTGAGCATTCAGCACTTTTTTTTTTACTGGGGGCGGGGCAATGGGGTGCTGGGGGCGGGACTTGTAGGGGGGCCCACACGCTTAAGCTGTATGGGGCCCAGAAATTTCTGTTGGCGGCCCTGCAGGTAACCACAGGAACCTGTGTGCACTTCAGAGTACATAAAAACACTCTTATCTCATGACTAAAGTATAATCTATTGACCAATGTATTTAGAAAAAGCCTTCATTTAACTATCCCTTTATGTTGAAAGTCAGCCTTTGTAGTGAGAAATCCCCATTAAACTAGTAATTTACAGATTAAATCTAGCAGACCTGATAGTATGAAAGGAAAGGTGGATCAAATAATTTAAAACATCTTAGCACAGTAAGGGACTATGTCAAAAGAAGAACTTACTTCAAATTTCAGTTGCTTCTTTGCCCGTCCGTCTGAATCTTTGTCTCCTGCCTTCTTGTCTTCACAAGTAAAAAGACCTTCACTTTTCTCAGGAGGTAGAGCAACTGAAAGACATAAAACAAGTTATTGCCGTGATGAAAGGAATTAATTGGTCATATACAAGAAACAACTGGTTAAAGTCCAACCTGCTCAGTCCTCTCATCAGGGGACATCTGAACACAGCAGATTACCAATGAATATCTGTTTTGTATGTTAGTGGAACATCTATATAGATATTCCAGTTAGTGCATCATATAATATCTTGTAGAGGAAACATGGAGATGACCGTCAATTTCTCAAAGTATTAAAGGTAAATGTCAAGCATATCAATAGAATGTGCTCATATAGCTAAGAAAGATTTTGAGGCGTGGCAGATCACTACTAAACCTAGCAAAAACAAAACCTTTCGTCTTTTGCTACTTTGCATAATAATTATTTATAGAGTGTACAGCGCTCTGGAACCAAGGGCGCTCTAAAATAAATAATAATATAGAGTTTTTAACAGTCAGATACAGGAGTAGGTTTTGAAATATACAGTATACATCTCAACAAAATAAAATATTGCCACTTCCCACATTTTATTGCGTGCAATGAACCAGTGCCCCAAAGATGTTACAGCGTAATTGTTTGTCTGGTAAAGATGTTGGCACTCTTCCAGCAATGAATAGGTTAACACCCCTGTTCAGACCATCTTAAACAGCACTTTGAAGTTCTTTTTCTCAAGGCTCAAAATACCTTGTTGGACTGAGATCAGAGGGGTATTAAACAGAATCGCTAATTAATTAAGCAAAGTTACATTTTTAAACAGTGTTTGTTGTGTTAGCCAAACACCCGTATGGAAAATCTTACCCCCCTCTATCCCTCCCTGAAAACATCAAAGCGCTCTCTCCTTCACCAACTATAAAAAGATGTGGGATCTTATCAGCTTTAGACTGGATTCTATGTACAAATAGCAGCAAGATTCGCTTTTGATCAGTGAGGATGTGAAAATTTTAGAGGAACAGTGGAATCCACCAACGCTGCATATTTTAATGCGAATTACATGCTAACTTGAAACAAAGACAAATCTAATTCTTAGGGATGGAAAAGTCAAACACTTTTCCATTACATTATTATAAGTACATGCTATATGAATGTTATATTGTATTATCTTTACAGCACATAAAATAAAAGTGACAAAAACGAGCAACTAAAAACAATCATAAGAAAAGTAATTGACACCAAGATAAGTGCAGACTCTAAAAATCACAAGTTCATTTCTATTATTGCAAATTAGCACTATCAATTTTCTGTACATCCTAAAAAATCGGTTATGTACTAAAAGCAGGATCTTGGTCAATTATCCATTTATACATAGGGGTATACCTACTTATATGCACACATTTATGTAGATGCACTACTCACAAAAAGTTAAGGATATTTGGCTTTTGGATGAAATTTCAGGATGAACATAAAATTTCTTAATTTTATTTTAATGCATTAAATGGGACAATTTCTTAACTTTTGAATGCACATGTCCAACTGTTCAATGTTTCAGTACTTTTTGCACCACTTGCTGATCTCAAACAACAGCCAAAATTCACAACAGGTATTTTATTTCCTGAAAGGTGATCAATTTGAATTGGGAGATAAACAGTCGTTCTCTCATGAGACCAAAACAACACCTTACAATTGACCAGCAATACCTTGCCATTGCGGGGCTTCAAGCAGGATAATCTCAGATGGAAGTGGCCACTGAGATTAGAGTGTCACAGAGTGTCAACAGCAGGTTGCAACCGAGATACAGAGAGTCACAGAAAGGCTAGAAGTGGACGTCCTTTGGCTACATCACACACTGAGCGCTTCATTGTAAACAATGCCCTGCAGAACTGGATGTTGAATGCCACACAACTACAGGCACGTTTAAGAGAGGTGAGAGGCAAGCAAGTGTCATGTTAGACCATTTGTAACTGTTTACATCAAAGTGGTCTGCGTGCTAGATGACCGGCAAGGGTACCTGACCACTCCACCCAGGCACAGGCATCATTGTCTTGCATGGGCTAGGGAGCATCTATGCTGGACAAGGGACCAGTGCTGTTCAGTGATGAAAGTCTATTCACTCTCAGCAGAATTATGGCTGCTAATGGTGCTAGAGACATTAAGGAGAGCGCTATGCATCAGCCACTGTTGTCACCAGATGAGCCTTTGGTGATGGTGGTGTTACAGTGTGGGCAGGTGTCTAGTCCATACAGAACTGCCCAATACTTTGTGAATGGTACAGTGACGCCTCTACTACTGGAATAACATCATTAATCCAGTCATTGTGCCTCTACATGAACAACACCGGGCTAATGTCATCTTCATTGACGACAAATCTCCAGCTCATCGAGGTCACATCAATAGGAAACAGCTGTTAGAGACTGGGGGACCTCAAATGGAGTGGTCTGCACTTTCTCCAGACTTGAACCCCCTAGAAAAACCTGTGGGATCAGCTGAGTTGCCATGTAGAAACTTGTTACTCTGTAACCCTGAACCTCAATGACCTGAGGGGCGCCCTTCAAGAAGAATGGGATGCCATGCCTCAGCAGTCAATAACTCCGCTTGTGAACATCATGAGACATCGTTGTCAAGCTGTAATTGATGCTCAAGGCCACATGACAAGTTATGGAGACATTGACATTTTTTGAGGGCGTATATTCTCCACTGTTGTTGGCTTTTCTGTCTTTAAATTCTTTGAGATGAGAAAATCAACATTTTATTATGATGCTACGACTAAGGGCCGAGACAATTTATGGCCTGAAACGCGTAAGACTTTACACGGATTTTATGCACTTGTGCGCTTGGTTTTTTATCTTTTTGTCTCTAATAAATGCTGGTTTAGATATTCATCACTTCGCTGGACAAATCTTCATTTTTTCCTGTACTTCAAACCGTGGCCCCGGTGGTCCGTGCGATCTTCAGTGTATGGGTGAGCTGGCTTAATCTGTTTTTTTGCATTTTATAATATGACTTAAATGGCTATAGGATAAAATATCACTGGAGCGTGATTTTTTTACGTTTTCAATAAATTTCACCCAAAATTCAAATATCCTTATCTTTTTGTGAGTAGTGTACATAAATACACAAGCCTTGCAAGTACCGTATAGTGAATTGCTAACAATTGCCTGACATTCCACCATATGTAATCTATGTCTGGATGTTCACATGTAACATCTTGGACATAGAAGTATTTCCCACCAAAAATATACTGTTTTCACTTATTTTTTGGCATTTTATCACAACTTCGTACATACAATGGGTCTAATATGCGCCCTGACTCCTGACACAGGCTCTGCACTGAATATGCATGGAAAACAAGAAAGTGATAATCCCTTTTTTTAAAAATAAAAAAAACCTCACCACAGATTTAAAATCCATTTCAGAAAAAATATATGTGCTGTAGTTCACAGTGTCAACTACAGTATTTAAAGGGAACCTATCAGGCGGTTTATAATACCCTACCTGAGAGCAGGATGTGATTGAGAGAAATAAGCTAAGGCCTGTGATAGATAAGTTTATATGATTAAGAGCAGGATTTCTGAGTAAAAAGCAGAGTAAATTCCTGACCGGACTCCTTAAGTGACAGTAGGAGTTCTGCTTACCCCACTCACATACAGTGATTGACAGCTTGACCCTGCATCAGAGTGTGTATAGAGTGAACTGTCAATCACCATATGTTGGAAGGGTCAGCAGTACTTTTAGTTTCACATTCACGGATTCAAATCATGTAACCCTATATATCACAGACCTCAGCTTCTCTCCTCTATCATATAACCCTATATATCACAGGGCTCAGCTTCTCTCCACTTTCATATAACCCTATTTATCAGAGAGCTTAGCTTCTCTCCTCTATCATATAACCCTATATATCACAGAGCTCAGCTTCTTTCCTCTCTCATATTACTCTATATATCACAGAGCTCAGCTTATCTCCCTCTATCATATTACCCTATATATCACAGTGCTCCGCTTCTTTCCTTTATCATACAACCCTAAATATCACAGACCTCAGCTTCTCTCCTCTATCACATAGCTCTAAATATCACAGAGCTCAGATCTTCTCCTCTATCATATAACCCTATATATCACAGAGCTCAGCTTCTCTCCCTCTATCATATAACCCTATATATCACAGAGTTCGCTTCTCTCCCTCTATCATATTACCCTATATATCACAGAGCTCAGCTTCTCTCCCTCTATCATATAACCCTATATATCACAGAGCTCAGCTTCTCTCCCTCTATCATATAACCCTATATATCACAGAGTTCAGCTTTTCTCCCTCTATCATATAACCCTATATATCACAGTGCTCCGCTTCTTTCCTTTATCATACAACCCTAAATATCACAGAGCTCAGCTTCTCTCCTCTATCATATAACTCTGTATATCACAGAGCTCAGCTTCTCTCCTCTATCATATAACACTATATATCACAGAGCTCCGCTTCTCTCACCCTCTATTATATAACCCTAAATATCACAGAGCTCAGCTTCCTCTCCCTCTATCATATAACCCTATATATCACAGAGTTTAGCTTTTCTCCCTCTATCATATTACCCTATATATCACAGTGCTCCGCTTCTTTCCTTTATCATACAACCCTAAATATCACAGAGCTCAGCTTCTCTCCCTCTATCATATAACTCTATATATCACAGAGCTCAGCTTCTCTCCTCTATCATATAACTCTATATATCATAGAGCTCAGCTCCTCTCCTCTATCATATAACTCTATATATCACAGAGCTCAGCTTCTCTCCCTCTATTATATAACCCTAAATATCACAGAGCTCAGCTTCTCTCCTCTATCATATAACTCTTATATCACAGAGCTCAGCTTCTCTCCCTCTATCATATAACGCTATATATCACAGAGCTCCGCTTCTTTCCTCTATCATATAACCCTATATATCACAGAGCTCAGCTTCTCTCCTCTATCATATAACCCTATATATCACAGACCTCAGCTTCTCTCCTCTATCATATAACCCTATATATCACAGAGCTCAGCTTCTTTCCTTTATCATATAACCCTAAATATCACAGAGCTCAGCTTCTCTTCTCTATCATATAACTCTATATATCACAGAGCTCAGCTTCTCTCCCTCTATTATATAACCCTAAATATCACAGAGCTCAGCTTCTCTCCTCTATCATATAACTCTATATATCACAGAGCTCAGCTTCTCTCCTCTATCATATAACTCTATATATCACAGAGCTCAGCTTCTCTCCCTCTATTATATAACCCTAAATATCACAGAGCTCAGCTTCTCTCCCTCTATCATATAACCCTATATATCACAGAGTTCAGCTTTTCTCCCTCTATCATATTACCCTATATATCACAGTGCTCCGCTTCTTTCCTTTATCATACAACCCTAAATATCACAGAGCTCAGCTTCTCTCCTCTATCATATAACTCTGTATATCACAGAGCTCAGCTTCTCTCCCTCTATCATATAACTCTATATATCACAGAGCTCAGCTTCTCTCCTCTATCATATAACTCTATATATCATAGAGCTCAGCTCCTCTCCTCTATCATATAACTCTATATATCACAGAGCTCAGCTTCTCTCCCTCTATTATATAACCCTAAATATCACAGAGCTCAGCTTCTCTCCTCTATCATATAACTCTGTATATCACAGAGCTCAGCTTCTCTCCCTCTATCATATAACCCTCTATGTCACAGAGCACGGCTTAGTTCCGCTATCATATAACCGTATATATCACAGAGCGCAGCTTCTCTCCTCTATCATATAACCCATATATACACAGAGCTCAGCTTCTTTCCTTTATCATATAACCCTAAATATCAACAGAGCTCAGCTCCTCTTCTCTATCATATAACTCTATATATCACAGAGCTCAGCTTCTCTCCCTCTATTATATAACCCTAAATATCACAGAGCTCAGCTTCTCTCCTCTATCATATAACTCTGTATATCCCAAAGCTCAGCTTCTCTCCTCTATCATATAACCCTATATATCACAGAGCTCCGCTTCTTTCCTCTATCATATAACCCTATATATCACAGAGCTCAGCTTCTCTCCCTCTATCATATAACCCTATATATCACAGAGCTCAGCTTCTTTCCTTTATCATATAACCCTATATATCACAGAGCTCAGATCTATATCACAGAGCTCAGATCTTCTCCTCTATCATATAACCCTATATATCACAGAGCTCAGCATCTCTCCTCTATCATATAACTCTATATATCACAGAGCTCAGCTTCTCTCCTCTATCAAACCTGATAGGTTTGCTTTAATTCCGCAAAAACATAAAACAAGTCTTTTTCATGTGCCAACTATGTCAGGTTGCCTGTCTCTATTGTAGGTATGCCACCTTAATATTTTATTTACTTGCAAGAAAACTGACAGCAACAACTGTATCTTGCCTGGCATTAATATGATTGAAGTTTTAGAACTTTTTTTTATTTCTACAAACTTAAGTGTCAAAGATTCTGGAGATACAGATAATTATTGCCCTGATTACCGTGATAAGGGTACTTTCACACAGCGCAGTTTTGGTGCAGTTTTAACTGTGCTCCAAATTTGTGCCTTTATTACCAGCAAGCTTCTTTCACTTATCTAAACTGTTTGGAAAGTGAGTAATCAATTAGTGTGTTTGTAATCCACAAGACTAAAAACACAGTCATTGATTACTTACTTGAAACACCTTTCTGTACAATTTATACAACTGAAAGAAACTTGCTGGGAATAAAGGCAGTTTCATTGGAACACAGTTAAAACTGCACCAAAACTGCGCTGTGTGAATGCACCCTATGCACCCTAATCACAGTAATCACCAGTCTTTCAATTAGTCTAAATCCAGACTAGCACTTTTTTATATTAGGCAGTTATCATTTTAGTCCCATTCCAGTCAGACATTTCCAAAGCTCTCTCGTGAGGAAATAAAAGCAGTATGAATCACACAACAGTTTGTAAGTCTGTCCGTTTACTTTCATTCTAAATAAACCATTGTTCTCTGGGGTACATGTCTCTATAAACAGTTATACATAGTGACGCTCCATGGATTTCAGCCTCTGCGTGCAGCAGACGTTCACAGCATGCACAGGGGTATGAACACTTTGTGAATTCCTTTCCACAAAAGTGATTATCAGTGTTTTGTTTACATTCATTAGACTTAAATCATTTCTCGAGAGGATGAAATCATTTTGACAGGGATAAGAATCTAATTACACAGCAGCGCTCATGGACTTGTGTAGAACAGGATCTGTAGCGGGAGACAGGGACAGAAGGTTATAACAGCTTTGTGGTTCTCATCTTTACACCATTCTGGCCATATGGCACAGCTGTGTGCAGGAGGCAGCCCTACAGAACCATAGACACTTCATATGTAAAGATAAAAGATGACGGCTGTGACTGCAATCAGCTTTATGAAATTAGCTTGTATGCAGCGGAAAACTGCAAGAACTCTAAGCATGTCCCCACGGCACGGGTTTGCGGCAGCTTTTTCAGACTGTTTGCAGTTTTGCAAACCATCTGAAGAACCGGGCTTCTATGGAAAACCCGTGCAGCAGTCCCCACTGCATGGATTTTCTGCCCGGCGGCCGCCCAGGAGGCCTTCTACATGCACATTCTTCCGTCCGGTTTGGAGGAAAAATATGTACAAGTGAATGTTAAGGGGGGAGGGCTTTTCTCCGCTCATCGCGGAGAAAATCCGCCACCCCCTGCGGCCGTGGGGACAGCACACAAACCGGACCGGTCGGATAAACCGACTGGTATTTGTCCATTGCCGTGTAAATGGCCGTAAACAAGAAATATCACCACATCAGAGTTTGTTTTAAGCAGTAAAGACATTCGTGCATCAGCGCAGCACATCTTCAGTGCATGCCTGTGGAACAGATGTATCTCTCTATGTCCACATGCAGTCTTCCTGTGCTCCTTGGCCCCCACACACACACACACACACCACACACACACACCAACACACAACACACACACGCTATAGGTCTCAACCGTGTAGAACTGATGCTCACTGGTGTATTTCTCAGATGACCCTCTTCCCTTTACAGCTCAAGTGACGCCAACAACTTTATTTCACACATCTTTCTGCAGAAACAACTGAACTACTCCCTTTTCTTTCCCAGGTTTTTTCCCTTCCTCCTCTTCTCTAGCTTTACTGGAAGTGGTGGATGAGAATTGTGATTCCCCCAGCTGCCTGGACGATAAAGTGGGCACTCTGGACCCTAATAGCATTACACAAACTCAGTGCCATTACGATAGGGATTATTCTCCTAAAACTAATACTCAATTTTTATCTATTGTCAACTTCTGTGGGAGTTACCAAAAAAAAAATTCATATGAAACAGTAAGCATTTGGAAGTACAATAGAGTCCCATTAATTTCTATGGGTGCAGTGTTCAGGAATATAATATATAGGGTAAGTCAAAAATCTTAGAACCCCCTTGCATTTCAGAAATGAAAGGGAAAATGACATGTCTGAATACCCCAGCAAGTAATCGGTGAATGGTCCTATATTTTAAGCTATTTCCACAACATGGTCACCATTTTAAAAGCCACCAGTTTAGAACAAGTTTTTTCAATTGAAGGTGGGTCTGTAGACTTCAAAGAAAAACAGACTTGTCTATGAAAATCATTGCCGCTATCTAAAGATTTCAAAATATTCTAGTGGTTGGTTCAAAAGTTATCAATACAGAAAGTTGCAATAACATGACAGCTATTTGCTGTTTTAATGTGTTGTCCCTGGTGCTGAACACAGAGCTGAAGACGCTGGATCCAATTGTTACGATCCTGCATGAGAAATGTCTGTGTTGACAACGTTTGAACCACATGAGATATTGGAAATCTGATTGCGGCAATCAATTTCTGGTCTGATTGGCTACATAACCACCTTCCCAGTGAAAAAACTTGTCCTTCATCCAAAATGGCGGCTTTCAAGATGGCAGCCATGTTACATACATAACCTAAAAGATAGGTCCTCTCACCTATTACTTGCTGGTTTATTTAGATTTGTCATTTTCCCTTTTGTTTCTGAAATAAAAAGGTGTCCTGGGACTTTTGACTCACGCTGTACATTATTGTCAGTTATGAAGAGACAATTGATGGAGGAGTAAGGAGAGCAGTGAATATGCAGGTGGATGACTGGGTGACCAGTCAACTGCATTAGCTACTATAATGGCTGAATATTACAGTTACAAGAGAGACGTTTTGGATCACAAACTAATGTAATCACTACAGAAACAGAAAACTCAATGTTACAGAACAGCAGGGATTTAGTTTCACTGACGGCAAATTATTATTAGCTAATATGAGACAGACCAGCAAATTATTCAGCATCGCTCTAAAGGGACAACAGTTAACGATATAAATGCAGTTTTACTCCTGACTCTTGATGTCACTTTCTATGTCTGCCATGACATGGAAAGTCAGTAACTGCCAAGTATGATGTGCCCTACAAACAAATGATCACCCGCTGCTTCACAGCATGTCTTCACCATAGTGCCCAGGACCACCCTAGACTCCTATTACGCATGCGCAGGTGTTTCTGCATCACAGCATCCTCCTCCTGACTACAGCTATACCCACAGTGTCCTATAGTAATTCATCTCAATGCTGTGAAATCGCTGTGCTAGTGTTTTCCATACAACAATGTCGTTTTCAGCCAAAAGTTAATTCAAAATCACTTGACATCTAGCAGCGATGTCACAGAGGTTTATCTCTAGAGATAAATTACTCCAGAAATGTCTAGGTGTAGCCTAAGACTATGTTCACACGGAGTAATTGCTGGGCTTACAGCACGCCTTGCAATTACGCCGGTTTCAGGAACTCGCGCCGACCGGTGCGTACTCCAGTGGGGCTGGGACGGCAGCCCGCCGGCCCCATAGACATGCGCTACTTGCGGCGTGTAAGCGCTGTGAATAAATGACATGTTACTTATCTCCCCGCGCATCGTATTGTACGCCCGGGGGAGGAGGCGCAATCGATAGTTCCCTATGAGGACTGTGGGATTCAACAGTTATGACTGGGGCGCATTTCGCTTGTAGAGAGCAGTACGCTCCAAATCATACTTGCCAACTCTCCCGTTTTTGGGGGGGGGGGGTCCCGCTATTTGGGGTCCCCTCCCGCCCTCCCGGGGGGAGTTGGCATTCCTCCCGCCGCCTGCAGGCGGCGGGGGTCCTATAAATTACGCGGCGCAAGAGTGCGCTGGTGCGACTTCTCTTGCGCCGCCCCGGACCGCTACTACAGGCGGTGTGAAGCTCTCCCTCCTACCCTTCCCTCCTCACTCTGTATGTCCGGCGCCAGGTGCGGTGGCGCACTTTACAGGTCAGCGGCGCAGCGGGAGGACGCGCGGTGCAGGGGGAGTGACGCGAGGCTGCTTTCACTTCCCACTGCGCCGCTGCTGAAGAGATCGGGCAGGAGTGGACACGCCGCTGCAGGGAGCCTGGTTAAGGTAAGTGGATTTTATTTTATTTTATTAGCTTTAGGGGGCTCTGATGGCTAACAGAGAGGGCAACTACCTGGCAACAATGGGGAATCACCTGGCAACAATGGGGGCACTACCTGGCAACAAAGGGGGCACTACCTGGGCAACAGAGGGGTGCACTACCGGGCAACATAGGGGGCACCACCTGGCTAACAGATGGGGGCACTACCTGGCTAACAGATTGGGCACTACCTGGGCAACAGCGGGGGCACATTACATGGCAACAGAGGGCATCTTCCTGGCAACAAATGGGACATTACTGGCAACAGAGGGGGCACTACCTGGCAACAAAGGGGGCACTACCTGGCTAACAGATGGGGGCACTACCTGGCTAAGATGGGGCATACCTGGCTACAGAGGGGCACTAAAAACTGCAACAAGAGGGGGGCACCTACATGGCAACATAGGGGGACATTTACCTTGCAACATGAAGGGGACATATACCCTGGGCAAACAGACTGGGATGGCTCCCACCTGGCTACAGTGGGGGCACTACCTGGCTAACAGATGGGGGCACTACCTGGCACAGAGGGGCATCTACTGGCAACGAGGTGGACATTACTGGAACAGAAAAGAGGGCACTACTACCTGGCAAAACAATCGGGGGCACTACCTGGCAAACCAAATGGTGGCACTACCTGGAACAATGGGGCACACTACCTCGGCACAATGGGGGCACTACCTGGCAAACAAATGGGGGGCACTACCTGGAAACATTGGGGGCACTACCTGGCTAAACAATGGGGGATGTGCACTACTGGAAACACTGGGGTCACCGACCTGGCTAACGAAGGGGGGAACCTACCTGGCTAACAAAGGGGGGGAATCAACCTGGCAAACAAAGGGGGGCATCTACCTGCTACAAATTTGGCTCTACCTGGGTACGAGGGGGCATCTACATGGCTACAAGGGGGCATTCTACGGCTGTAAGGGCACTACCTGGTTAGGGGGGCTAATACTGCTATAGGGCATCTACTGGCTTTCTTCCAAAGCCGTTATGCAGTTAAGGTGGAGTGGGTGTGGCTTTTTGAAGGGGCGTGGCATACCGACAAGATGGGCGTGTCCATGCAAATTTTTGCCCACTGAGATCTCCTGCTTTTTCATTTTCAAAAGTTGCCAACTATGCTCTAAATACGTGGCGAAATGCGCCCCAATTTAAGCCGTGTAAACATAGCTGAAGTCTTCTGCTCAATTAAGATAAAAAATCTGCTGATGTCATGATCTGTGTGTGGCCTACACATCCTAATGAGCCACATTTACACACAGAGCAATCGACTGTGTTCCCCGATCTGTTCTCTTTAAAAGTTCTAATTTGTGTGAACCCCCAGTTTTAAAAATGGAGAGTCCCCGGGCTGGGGAAAGGGGCCAAAAAGGGAAAGTTGTCGGGGGTTTTTTTCAAAGAAATTTTAAAGCAGGTTTGTTTTTGCAGATTACAGCACGGAGTCTGCAACAAAATCCATATCAAATCTGTCAAGTGTAAACATACTGAACGGCTAGTGCCACAATGAAACTTTATTAAGTGCTACCGATTGATTTTAACTATTATACTACAGCCTAGAGCAATATAACGAGTTTTATACAATCCTGTGCATTGCGGCATCAGTCAATCAGCAGCTGTATAAGAAGTGTCAGTGTAAGCCTAGCCTAGGATGTGATCATCTGATCACTACTAACAATGGAAATTTTGGGAAATTTTTACCCGTAGAAGTTAGGGGTGGTTTCACATTGTTTGCTCACTTGTTTTATGTTTTAAACCCGATTCATGTAAGGGTTTAAACCCTAAGCCCCAAATTAAAAATGCAGGGGGTGGAATTTTAAAATCTGCAGCAAAATCGTTTTTTAAATTTTGGTTTTTATGCTGATTTTTTTCCCAAAATTTTAGTGTTTTAAGGGAATAGATCTTTGGTGTTTTCCCCAATTTTAACCTACTTTTATTACATTTCTGGTACAAAAATTCAACTTACATGTAACTTACTTGGATGGGATAATTTTAAAAGGGCATTTCATCTTAAAAATAAAAAGTTCCCACATTCTAAATGCATTACTAACATTTCCCTATTGTATATGTATTAAAAATTTGTAAAAGTTTTGAAATCTCCTTCTGTTCACTGTCGCATGGGTTTCAATTCGGGGATTGATCATACGTATTAATTTGCAGTGTCGGTTGCACCTGTGCAGAGCTGATTTTCTCATGCCCGCTGGGCACTCAAGAATGTGCATGTGTGCGCATCGGCAGTCTTTCCCGACACAGCCACAGCGCTCTTCACAGCAAACTATTTCAATGCAAGTGCTCCATGGCAAACAAAGAAGCCCTGGAGCTGTTTTGCAGTGCTTCACTATGCACATAGCTGCTAAGCACAGTATATGAATGTAAATCTTCAAACTGCTCAATGACGTTACTGGAGCATGCTGGCCTGTACAATCAGAAGAGAAGATGCAGAGTGAAACAGGCAGATGGAAAAGCCCTTTAAACGGTGGTCTATGAAGGTCATGTTTCTCTTCCCAGCAATCAGGTGCCTGAAGAAGCTGTGGTCCGTCTTACAAATCTAATGTCAGGTAACTAGCTGTCCAGAGCAGCTCTCTGTCTTGTCACATATGGGAGGGGAAACTGCAGAGGTGGACAATGCCTCACATATACCGTAATATAACATTTGAACAACAGTTGTTCTGCTGGGATCCCCCTCCCTCTCCTCGACACACACACTAACACAAGCTAAATTAAAGGGGTTATCTTGCTACAAAGACATTTTCCAAATACATTGCTTTGTTCATCTTTTTTTGGTAAGGAGCTACAAGTGATTTTATCACCTTCTGAGGGCTTTCTGGTTTCTCTAGTGACCGACCTGTGTACTCCTTTGCTGTTTGTTCTTTGTGATAGGGAGTGAAGTCATCACACAGGTCCCTGTAGCCAGAGTGAGAGCTTGTGTGTTATCTGATCTTTCAGACAAAAGCTAGTAATTACTGCTGTTTACTTTAGATAAACCTCCTGCTAGCAGTTTCAGAGAAGCCTCTATGCTGATCTAAACTAATTAGCAGACTGAAAACACAGAGTTGAATACTTGTATGTTAATTGCAGACAGTCTGACCAGGAAGTGACAGGATGAAACTCTGAGGGGAGAAAACCCCTTTAAGCATGTTAAAGCATCTTATGTGAAATTGTAGACCTGAAACCAGTAATTTCCTTACTGGACAGTAGGTGGCACCAAAGCATGGGGAGAAAGAACTAGAAGAGAAAAACCCTGTGATAATCAGGAGCAGGAGTGAGTCATTGGGAGCCATTAAAGGAGAAACTACTGAGAGGGAGTAATAAACTTTTGAAAGACCTCTGGTTGGTTCTGTTACGTTTTATCACACCACTTATTACAAAATCAAGCAGCAAACTGAAACACAGATGCATGCATAAACAACAAGACTTTGCACAGCAAGTTGTCAGGCCATATCCACGTATACACACCTCATATGAGAACAAAATGGATAAAATTAGACTGAAGAAATAAATGAATGATTGCATCTTGTTCCCTCACTTTGTTGTATACCTTCTTAAAGGGGTGTTTCCAGCACAGATTTTGATGGCATATTGCTAGTGTTTAGCTCCCAGAATGGAGAATTGTGTGCAAGTGCGACCTGCTCTTCATTCAGAGCTGGCACTTTTAGTGCCCGTTTCCAAGATAGATGACCTATTAGACTTTGATGGCATATCCTGGCGATATGCCATCAAAGTCTATGGTGGGCACATCCTTTTAAGTAATCTAGTCTACAAGAGCAAATCTTGCTTTCTGGTACATGTGGATCCGACTTAAGAAGATACCAGTATAACAAATAGCTCTTTGTAGTTGGCAGTTATAATTGTACATTGTGGCCCAGGGAGTTACGTCTCTGACCATTTAGGTCAGGCTCTCACTGTGTTTATTGCTCCATTCTTGGCTTTAACGGCATTTTCCCACACATAAACTGCTTTAGGTATCATGTTTTCTACCCAAAGGTCTCAACTTTATACCAACAATGCATTAAAAACTGCAACTTGTTTCATTATGTGATGAAGTCTAACTATGGTCAGACATGTAGAAGGATTAGCCTAGATGGAAAACTGGGATCCACAAAAATGGCAATTGGCTCTGTTTGCATTTTGAAGCAGCAAAGCACCCAATGTTATACAGATGTAGGTTGTCAGTAGCTAAGACAATAGTTGCTCACAACAAGTCTGAATCCTGGCTGTACTTGGAACTTCCATAGAATAGAATGGAGAGTTGTGCACAAGTGCAACTAGCTGGCCATTCTGAACCATAACTTGTAGTGGCCCGTTCCCGAAACAGGTGTGGGTCCTAGAGCTGCTAGCAGCATCTATAAGACTTTGATGGCACATCCTAGAGATCAGCCATTAAAAACTATCGTGGGAACACCCCTTTAAGGGATCAGAGTAGGAGTAACATTACCGAACACTAATAATTCGCCATGAACACATCGCCATGACTGATCATACTGAATGTAGGCAGACATCTGCCAACGATAAATACTTTGTCTACAAAAAAAAACCCCAAAACAGTCTTTGTACTTGATGTTTTTCTTCATTAAAGTTGCATTGCACATAGTTTAAACAGCATCAATAACATTTGCAGAGCATGTGAGTCACAGTAAAAAGAAAAGGCAGGCTTTCAAAGCAAAGACTTGTACTGGATCGTGTTAGCATTTCAATAAGGATTATATGCAAAATAGCCTTCCAAAAGAAGAAAGAAACTCCACTAGGAAAAACACTAACCAAATAAGGTTTATACCAACAGCTCATTACACCTTGCAGCCCACGCTCTCTAATGAAAAGAAGGTTTGTATTAATCGTACAGCTCTAAACTTATCAGCATGAAATGTAAGAACTTATGGACCTGACTTATCCATCTAGTTGCACTGTGGTAGAAATGAACCAAGGTGTAAACAAATTGAACATACGTTTTGCTCAACAGTAACATCCATCTTTTATTCCTTGCTTGTTCAAAAAGGCCTTTGATATAATGAACATAAATTCTCCTGAGAGATGATGGAACGAAGCAAAAGACTGTTTAGATTCAGTTCTGTAAAGTAGATTTACAGATTTAGCAAGTCTGAGTCTGTGATTTAATTAACATATGACGTGGTTGAAACCACAAGCATGAAATAAGAACAACTGGATATAGAAAGCTTAAAGGGGTTGTCCGCTTTATGTTTTTATTTATTATGTATATAATAGGAAATCATACAATTGTCTAATGCACTGGTATTAAAGATTCTTCTCCTGTACCTCTTTTCTATCAAAGCAGTAGGCAACTCTTTAGAAAACAAAACGGTACAGCCCACATTCCTGTCCATAGTACTGGCTGCCATAAAAATGGCGTCAGTCATGTGACCTCCTGGCATTTGGTTAGTAGCAGGGTTACATGACATCTATGGGGTAAATGAATAGGAATAATGGTGGAATAATAATTATTTATTTATTAAATAAATTATTATTAGTATTGTTTTCCAAAAAACGTCTTCAATGTGTAGTAACATGTATAACTGCTGTCTCTATAGGGGATGTCAGGTTGGTAATAAAGTTATCGGGGTTTTGCCACAAAGTAAAATTGACGTGGGAAGTTTGTAAATTAAATAATAAACCTTTTTACCATTTATCATTATTAAAAATTCTGCACCGTTTTTGATTTAGCTTCTCCTTTAGTGATTCATAAAGTACAGCTTGTCTCCAGGGGATACGACCAGGGCTGTGAGCTTCTCAGTCCTGGTCACACATGCTCAGACATCACCTCTCCTCTCAGGTAGCTGCTGAGTGTTCAAACCCCAGGTGCTGTCACTCTACTCCTGTCCTCTGCTCTCCTTAGTAATTAGTCAAACAGTGCAAATAAATTAAAAAAAGAAACCTCAATCAGGTATGTGCATTGATAAAGAGAAATAAAATCCATAGGTTTGGTTCCTGCAGGGATTTGAACCGAGGACCCTTGTGCCTAGAGGCAAAAATGATACCTCTGAGCTACAATGTAGCTACTTACAGTTTTACACATAAACAGACCTTAATTTGATTAAAGAGAGGAAAGGCCTGGTGATGTCATCTTGCAGGGTCACATGATATACAATCCAAACAAATCACACACGCCTTCTTCTGAGCACACAGAGCTGGAGAGCTGGATGCAGGAGGTATGAAACGAGATTGTGGCAAAACCCCTTTAACTGTTAGAAACCAACACAACACAACTGTCTGTAAGTGACATCATGTTGTTGTTACTACCAAGTAACAAAGCAGAAAGATGAGACAGAGAGAAGAATGTGTGAGCAGCTGCTCCACAGACAGTGACAGACATGATAAGATGCTGCTGGAGGAAGTACTATTAGTACTATACTATTAATTTTTGTTGAGGTACCTATGAACATTAGAGAAATGTCAGTGAACCCGACTGCTTTTGGTTGACTCATGTGTGAAGGTGCCTAGACTCTCCCCCAACAGCAGATGTTAGGGAAAAGAAGGATCTGGTATGTTGGATATCAACATGTCCGATCCTTTGTTCCCACAGAGATATGCCAGAGGTGTCTGCCAGTGGCTTATTCCCTGCCGATCATTTAAAACACATGTACGTTTGGTTAAGTCGAGCATGCATATGTAAGAGGGGGGAGGGAAGAAAAGCTATTGAAGTTGTATGGGCTTCATTTACACTTAGTTATACTAATTTTTTTGAAGTGACAGAAAAAAATCACGTTAATTTTTTACAATCATTTATTTACTGTCATTTTTTATCATGTATGTTTTAAATAAACTTGTAGTGAAAAACACCCGGAGAAATGTCACACTTATAGCATACTCGTTTAAAAAAAATACTGAAAAAGACATTGACCTGATAAAATTAGATGGCACAGAATATATGATGCATTTGGTTTTACCAACTAGAAAAATTAGGCTATGCTTACATATTCGTCTTTCTGTTCCGTCATGGAACTATCACACTGCCAGTCATTTTGCGCTTGGTTTTCCTACATTTTATAAGGAATCTAAAGTAGAGGCTCCTAATGGAATGTTCTGTTCTGGACTCTTTTTATCTCTTTTAGGCTTCTCCTAAGATTGCAAACTTTACACCTAAATTTTTCACACCGAAAAAAATAAAAAATAAGAATGGTTAACGAATTTGGTGGGTTTGCTACACAATTTTGTAGGAAGTTTTCAAAACTTTTGAATAAGGCACAAGAATGTGTAAATTACATAATAAATTTGGTGCATGCTTAGGGTATGTCCATACGGCACAGATTAAATACCGGTCAGATTCTAAATCAGAATCTGACCGGTATTGTATCTTATTTATGGGCTATTTTGTGGATCATATTTGGCCGCAGCTTTCGGATTCGGCCTTCCCCTAAACATTTGAACAGTACATTTTAAGCTATTATCAGTGTGTGATATAGCGAAAGGATGTCTACTTTTTTGCCTTTCTGTGACTCTTCCGGTCTCTTTGTATCTCTGTTGCACCCCGCTAACGACACTGTGACACTCTAAGCTCAGTGGCCACTTCCGTCTGAGAGTATCCTGCTTGAAGCCTCACAATGGCGAGGTACTGCTGATCAATTGTAAGGTGTGGTCTTGGTCTCATGATTTCAAAATGTGAACAGCATGATGAGGATGACTGTTTAAATCCCAATACAAATTGATTCAGGGATCAAACACCTGTTGTGAATTTTGCCATTAAGCCATTGTTAGAGATCAGCAAGCTCTGCAAAAAGTACTGAAACACTGAAAAGTTGGACATGTGCATTCTAAAGTTAAGAGATGTGCTCATTTAGTTGATTAAAATTTTTTACAAGAAATGTTATGTTCATCCAGAAATTTCATCCAAAAGCCAAGTAGTGTATGTAGCCATCTTTCTTGTTAAGACTTATATATAATCTTACGACTTATCTAATTTGTTACGACTTATATCTTATATTTGACTTTTCAAGATATTTACAGCATAAAACCAGTCTAAGTGGAAACACTTTTACATATTTCACAATGAGTACACTTTTTCATTTAACACGAGACGATCTGCTGATCACTTATATAATGTTTTGTCTGCCTAGTATACTGAGACATTAATGCCAGTTAGTAATTAACTGGTAGGTAATCTATTAGACATTACCACTGGGGCTTAATATACAAAAGACACACTATCTATCTATCTATCTATCTATCTATCTATCTATCTATCTATCTATCTATCTATCTATCTATCTATCTACTGAAGTAATGGATCCTGTGGACCACCGCAGGCCATGGTATAAGCCGCACCAGGAAGCTGCTGGTTTTCACCAGAGCCAGCCGCAAGATGGGATGGTCTTGCTGGGGCAGGTGACCCCCACGTCGCTACCCCTGCCACGCCTTGCCTGCGGTGGTGGTCGAGCGGGGTACAAAATTGTAAAGCTGGCCAGGTCAAGACAGGCTGTTCGTAGTCGAGGGATGGTGCAACAGATTTGCTAAACGGAATATCAGGAAATAACTCACAGAACGCTCTCTCTCTAGGCACAAGGGCAATATTGATCCAGCAGAGAACAGAGGAAGAGGCAGGGTTAAATAGGGTCAGTTCCCGCTAGCCTTTTAACTTCCACAGAGCCGGCACGCCCATGTCATAGAGGGCGGGTAAGCGCATGCCAACCAGCAGGGAACAAGGAGAGGTAAGTAACAGGTCCCAGCATGAGAGCTGTGGGTGCACCCGCGGCCGACATGCAGGTTGCGGCACCACCCGCAGCGGATATACGGGTGCATCCGTGATCCAGCATATGGGTCACAGGGGCACCCGTTACAATATATATAGCAATGGCAGATATGGGGGCCCTTTATAGGCTCTTTGCTGCTATGGCAACCCATTGATGCCCTGCAATTATATTGTGGGGTGCTGGTGGTGATGGGTTATGGGCTCACAGAGGATTTCCTCTTCCTTTGTTTAAAGCAAATGCTGTGGTCAATACTGACCATAGCATCTAAGGGGTACATAGCTTGAATTCCGGTAATTACATATATGTCCATACAGTCACAATGATTACTTATTTTCCATTATGCCTTAACTACAGTTCAATAAAAAGACAGAAAAGCTGTACACCAAGATTGGTTAATATAGTTAACAAAATCAGTACTTGGTTAGACAAGGCTGATAAAAGAAGCCTATTTGTGAATACCTGAGTACAGGTTTCTAAGTCAGAGGTTAGCAGTTTTGAATGATGTATGTTATATAAATGGCAGCCATAACATTAAAAAACAACTACCTATATTGTGTAGATACCCTTCATCCTGTGCTCTGAGCCATCGAGGCATGAATTCAAAAAGACCTTTGAAGACAACCTGTGGTATCTGGCACAAGGACTTTAGTAGCAGATCCTTTAAAGGGGTTGTCTCATTTATAACATTTATCACCTATCCACCAGCCCAGTCTGCAAGTCCCATGCAGATGAATGGGACATACACAAAGATTTCTGCAACACATCCACCGTATGTTTATATACGCTAATGGCTCAAATGTCAGTAGTGCCATGGATTTATGACTGTTATATTTAACTGTGTGAGAAGCACCTGGTTTGGTGAGGTTTGAAGGTAAATACTTACACTAGACCATCAAGAAGCATATAGCCTCAAAATGCTAAAGTACTAAAACATTCTGATATAAGACTATATGATTCATTTAAAAACACTATTATCTGAAGTTCCTACCTTCTAGATGAAAATGTTCATCTCCAATATTTTCTTTGCAGATTTCTCCTGATGGATCCTACCAAAACCGGAAGCAAATAAATACAATTAATAACATGAAAAATAACATGACATTGAATAGTTTGACATTTTTCTTAAATTGACAAGGCTTTAAAAAGGAGTTGTCCAGTTTTCACAGTCCATTTTTTTTGGATGGTCCCCATTTAGCATATATAATTGAATTTGAAATTTCTTATATCGTTCTGTGTATTTAGCTATCCCAAGCAGATTAAAATCCCAAGATTATATGCCATGTTAGTTATTATTTTCACCCAAAAACTGACACAAAAATATAAAAAAGAGTTTCTTAATGTATCACTTTACAGTTCAGCAAATTTTTATCATCCTCATACATGATACACTCTAAAATCTGTTGCCTCTGTTCTACAATGAATGTTCCTCATACTTCCAAAGTTACAGTGCCAGATATGTTAACAGCGAAAAAAATCTAAGTTTAGATCTTCAAAATTAAGGATAAAATTCCTAAATAGTTTAGTAACGAAGAATAACTCAGCACAGAAATTATGTAGTAGTGCCAAATCATGAGTAACCCAAGCGTGTTCCAGGAGATTGAATTTTATGCATAGTCATGTTCCATAAAAGTTTCCTAAAATGCCATCTATAAAGACCAACATTCTGACTGAGGGATTTTTAAAGTGTATAAAAAAGTTTTCTGCAAAAAAAAAAAAAAATATTACTCAAAGAAGAGTATTAAAAGGGGAAGTTAAAATGTACAGAAACTTTTTGTTTTGCACATACTATCTGTTGACATTTTTGGCATAGACCGTTTTACAGTTGCAATCACTTTTACGATTTATTCGGTTTTAAGAAATCATGATAGAAATTGTCTAGTCTAAATGCACAAAACAATAATGAGAAATTAATAAACTTATACTTCTAATATCAAAACTGATGATGCATACCAAACGATCATTAACAGTATTTGTAAATGTATATATTACTCATCCAACATCCACCATATATCCCTTCTTCCAAACTTGTGGTTGAAAATGTCATTATATCTACGACAATTGTTTCAATAGTTCCATGAAAAATTAAAAAGATTTTTCATACCACCAAAAATGTTTCGCCACTTTTGATCACAAAAATATCCATATACACTGCAATGTCATAGGCAGTTACTTGAAAAATAGAGCCTGCCATACTACTTGTTAATGAAATTTGACAGCTGATTACAAGTGTTGAAGAATATTACACTTTAATTTAAGCATTAGAAAAATTAATTTTTTATAACTATGCATTTAAAAACAATATAAAATGAATATCTATTCAAACTAACGGGAAAATGTCTTGTACAACATATAATAGTATATTAAGTTTGGAAAAACTGTAACCCATGACGAAGGAAATTTCGAAAGTCAGTGCTTAGTTTCCAGGAATAGTTCTCATCTTACATTAGAGTTGACTGGTTACACCTGTTGGAAATCATCTACTAAAAGACACAATACTCTCAGTATATCCTCTCTAAGCATCGCTTATACAGTTTCACTGATTACGTGGATTATGGGTACAATAAAAAACCTCATATTGTTCAAAAAGTTTGAAGTACACCTTAAGTGTAATTCAAAATATTTTAAAATTTAACTTGCATCAAAACTGAGTAATCTCATAATTTTGGACAAGTCCATAATTTTAGGTTGGTGTATTTCTTGTTATATGAACATTTATTTATACAGAACATGCAGTACATAGGGCAAAGGAATCCTAATACCTGAAGAAAATAATCTAAACTGCATGCATATATTGCCCAGTTCACATCAGAACCATGTTCCCAGTGCCGTCAAGCCATAAGTCAGATCAGCAGCAAAGATTATCTATAGTTACATGGTGACTAGAGTAAAGCCAGGCAGCTATAAATAAAATTCTTAAAAGAGGTGTAAATGTTCAAGACAGGAACATAGTTTTGCTTCTATACAAATCACTAGTGAGGCTGCACATGGAATATTGTGTGCATGTTTAGGGCTCCAGTGTATAAGAAGGGCGCAGCTAAGGTAGAACAGATGCAGCGGAGGGCAACCAAGTTAGTTAAAGGGATCTGCAGTATCAAGATAGGCCATCAAACTTGGGGTTATTTAGCTTGGAAAAAAGACAGTTTAGGGGCAATTAAATTACCATGTACAAAATATGTAAATGGACAGCACACAGATCTCTTAGGATGTAGAGGATGCCCCCTTGTCATTGGAACAGGCCTAGAGTCTACGTCTACAGGAAGATAAGTTTCATCATCATCACAGACAGGGATTCTTTACTGTAAAAGTAGTGAGACTATGGAACTAGCTGCCATAATAGGTTGTGATGTTGGAATCATTGACCAATTTTAGGAAGGGTTTAGATGCTTTTCTTGAAAAACAAAGTATCAGATTATAGGTACTAGATTCTGGAGATAGGACGTTGATCCAGGGATTATTCTGATTACCATATTTGAAGAAGGAAGGATTCTTACATCTTGAATAGGACAACTGGCAACCACCTCATAGAGGTTTTTGCTCTCTGGATCAACACTGTAGGGTTTTAGGTTGGACTCAATGGACCTGTGTTGTTTTTCAACCGTATCTACTGTTACAACTGTCAGGTAAACACTCACTTGACAAGGAGCTATCTTCATCAACCTCACCCCAATATGCACACAAAACTCAGATGAGCTTCAAGGGATAGGGGAGAAAAATGTCTCTCTCTCTTCCGAACAAAGAAATCTAACATGCACTATCCTTGCTTGTACTGAAGTACAGTTCTACCAGTTCTACCTTTGTTTTTGATAGTGTATGTATAAAAGTGTCTCAAAGCACTTTATAAATGTGTCCTGTTCTATGCCAAAAGTAGTCTCAGCCATGCCACTCTGAAACTGCTATGGATTAGTATGACAGTTTCTCGCCAAACTTTAGAGCACTTTATGCGCATTGTACGAATCTGGTGCAACATGCCCCCACATCTGTGGTGCATTCAAAAGTGATGTGTCTGGCGCAGATTGCGCCATGTTTTTGCATAGTTTATACATCTATAGAACAGAGCTACGACTACGATTGTTTGGCTCAAAGCACAGCAAAAAAATGTTGCATCCCCATTCATACATTTTGCCGAAACTGTTGATCACGCAAATAATATTGTGTATTGGCAATGGCACATGGATTTGCCAGCATACCTATACTATCACACCACATGCCAGGCTTAAGAGAATATCTTCTCTTATTACTCTTTGTTTTGCTGTTCCTCTGTTAATCCTTTTAGGAATTTATTACTAAATCAGTCAGCGGAGTGTTACCATTCCAGCTTTAAAAGGAGTGTGTCCCTGCACACACTGACTGTCAGCACTGATTGGACTATGTCAGCCTATGCGGGGAAACACCTCCAGTAAGACCCAGCTGACAGACTGGTAATCAATTTCTTGGGAGGAATAACAGGGGAACGACACAAGGTAGCGTTCTAAGTTATTTCTTGACTAATACCAAAGCAGACATATCTAGAGATATCACAGGTCCTGTTTAAAGGGAATTTGTCATCAGAAAACAAATTATTGTTTAACTAATTTTTTTATGTTAAACACATTTTCTAAGAATTTTTGGTTGTGTATTCTAATTTTTCACATCACTGTATTTTTTTTTCTTTTTTTTTATCCTTCAGTTTTCACTTTGGCCCCTAGGCCTAATAATAGTCTGCCACTTCCTGTTCTGTAGAGAAAACTTTTTGTCAGTCTCTTTATTATCAGCAGAGGCAGGATTACACTGAAAAGTGACACCAATGTGTATAGTCAACACAGGATCCACTATTCACAATGGGAGATAGTCACAGCTCCCTCTCTCCTCCCCTCACCTTCTTTGCACACTGACTTCTTCCCAGGTCACATAGCATACCTAGAAAACTCTCCTATGGAAGTCAATAGGTCCCCTCCTGTTCACAGGCTCATATGCCTATATAGCTGCTGTAAAGCATATCTTTAAATGCTGTTAAAAGCAGTTTAGGAAAGATGGCTGCCCCAATAATCATATACAGACAACAGAATAAATAAAATTTACAGTCTGACCAATAAAAAATGGCTTAGAAGAAAAGATTATCTTTCAGTATCTTGTTTTTTTTAGTAAAATAAAATTAAACTTGCTAAAACAGATTCCCTTAAGTACTCACCAAGTGCACTTGTTGGATTTTATGTAGACTGAAGACTCTTTTAAACTCGCACTTTGGAAGTACCATAGATTAGTTCCCCATCAACGTTGGTTTTTGAAATGTCATAGGATAATTTAAGGTGAAATTCATATTTCAGCAGTAGCCTGCTGTCTTTTAACTGGTACGTATCCTGGTATCAGCAACTGTTGTATTTAATTGTATTTGTGCCTCTCCACTAGTGTTGAGCGATTGCGGTTGGATATTGAGTATAGAGCGATAGGTCGATGTCTGGCCGCTATCGTTTAAAGGTTTTTCGTTAGTGAGCCATTTTCGATTTTGAGCGATTACCATTTATGTCTATGGGTGAGAGCAACAACACCTTCATTATTACACCATACATGGACTGGAGAAGCTGAATTAACATCCACAAACAGTCAAAGGATATGTTAGCTACATCGTAGGCAACACTCTTAGGTTATAATAAAAGTCACACAGAAAAAAAAGTCAAAGACAATTCACTTATCCCTGTCTTGGTACCACAGCCTGACCACTTAAACCTGCATCAAACACAAATTAAAAAGTGCCAGAAGGGCTGTTGATTTGATACATTCAAGTCATACTTGAACTGGACATTGAATATTCCCTGTCCTGGAACGCAGCATGAGCCCAAAACATGCATGACCCCCTGATTTTTAAAAAGTGCCGCAAAATGGAGTCTTGTCACACCACAACATTTTAGTTTCACTGGTCATTGGACTGATATACATGTACATGGACCGACAGTATGTACCATAAAACCTAGTCTGACCCCAGATTAATAAAGTGCGGGATACAGGAGTCTGTTATTCTGTTATGTCTTCGTATTATACACGGTATTTTTGCAACTTTCAATTCACCTGTGGGACTATAGAATTGCTGTTTTAAAGATTTTACGTGGGGATGCTGCATCAATGAACTTAAGCTGTGGTGCGCAAATCGTCAAATAACACGTATATGTATGTTTTCGGTTTAATTCACGGTATTTTTTGCACCTTTCAACATTCACCTAGTGGTGACTATCAGAATTGCTGTTTAATAGATTTACGGGATGCTGCGTCTAGGAACAAAGATGGGGTGCGCAAATAGTATATTAAATATCGTATATGTTATTTTCGTATAATATAAACGGTATTTTTTTCAACTTTTCAATTCACTGTGGTGATCTAATAGAATTGCTGTTTAAGAATTACGTGGATGCTGCGTCAAGGAACTAAAAGCTGGGTGCGCAAATGTCAAAAAACACGATCTGTTATGTTTTCGTATAATTACTCGATATTTTTTGCACCTTTCAATATCAACACTGTGGTGAATATAGAATTAGTGTTTTCAAGATTTACGTAGATGCACTGCGTCATGGACACAAATGCTGGGGTGTGCAAAAGTCACATAATAACGTCAAATGTTTTGTTTTCATATGGGTTACTCGGTATTTTTTGCACCTTTCAATTCACCTGTGGTGAATATAGAATTGCTGTTTTAAGATTTACGTGATGCTGCGTTCAATGAATTAAATGCTTGGCGTGCGCAATATGTCAAAAAACACGTAACTGTGTGTTTTTCGTACGATAACGGTATTTTTGGCAACTAACAAACCTGTGCTGGACTCAAAGATAGCTGGATTGTAATTTAAGTTGCAAGGTGGATATTTCATCATTCACAGGGTGTATTGGGTAAAATTGATAAAAACACCTATCTGAAAATGTATACTGATAAATAAATTGGAGTTTTGCAGCTAACAAGAGACCTGCAGTTAATAGAATGATGTGGATCCACAATATAAAGTTCAGGCTGCCCAATATCAGGAATTTTCAATTGCTACACTGGTTATTAATAAAGTTATTCCAATTACACATGTCTACACTTATGTCTTGGTGAACATATATCCAGTGTTCTTTATAGATAGAGCTTGTCTGTGTTCGCCCGGGCCCCCCCCACGCTTCCCACCACCAGTGAATTTACAGGGTAGTTGCTGCTTTTATATTTTCTCTAGCTAACTTACCTAAAATGGTTACATATATCTAATCTAACTAAATTGGAAGATACCACAGCTAATAGTAGAGCTTTAATTGTGCAGAATAGACTAATTTCCTGAGCTGTTTGCACAGGCAGAGCGCAGGTCTTATTCCCTTATGAGGACGCTGAGACGACACTGAGCTGATAAAACTGGGAAATGATGTTCTATGTAAATCGAGGTCATGTGATTTTTCCAGCCAATTCGCAACATTACACATCCCAGTCATGACGTCGCCACAACATCTCAACCGGATCTATTCTGTAATCTCATTTGTGGCCGCCAAAAATACAGGGAAGCGCCGAAAAAGGCGGCGATATTACTAGATGATGCTCAGATTTTAACTTAATTATCGCATGTTCTCGCGAAATTCGATCCACCATTTAATAACCTTGACGATTTCAACTTTGTTGATACAAATTAATACAAAAAAAAAAAATAAAAAAAATCGCTCAAATACATCTACACCACCTGTTCTTCCATGTCTTGCCCCCTGGTATCGGCTTGTCTTTCAACTTCTCTTCTTTATAAGGGATTTGTATACATCAAGGTTTACTTGTTCATCCATCTACACTGCGATGCTAATGAATTATTCTGGATAGTATCAATGGGTTGGTGCTAGAGACTCGTAGATAGTACCAAATTTATATTATGCTTCTATGGAAACTAAACCACAAAACTAGTAAAAAACTATTCACTAAATGGGTTCTTTCAAACAAGAGAAAATTAATCCTGGGCATATGGATTTTTTACTCTCATATGCAGCGTAGCATAAACCTGGTTTCTATTACCATGTCAAGTTATTGTAAAAATCCTTTACGCCTCCTTTTAACCCTTTTATGTTTAGCAAAAGGACTGTTCCACATTGCTTCTCAGTCTAGCCTGCTGCCCTGTGCACTCCGTACATACATCAATATACATTTTAACAGAAATTAACATTCTTTACATTCTTTCTATATGCTTTTATCTGTTCTGATACCAGGGCAACTGTCTGTTTTCTCTTCTCCTCCTGCTCTGCTGCTCAGTCTTGAAGTCCAAACTCGTAACACACTTCCTGACTCTAAAAGAATTTCTTAATTGGTTTAGAAGGAGGTGTAGGGGGAGAGATGTTGAAATTCAGCAGATGCAGCAACCAGTGGAAGAAAAAATGTAGTTAAAATTTCAAATATATATATATATATATATATATATATATATATATATATATATGCAAAACTATACAGTATGTATTGAAATAGGCGAAACCCTAGGAGAAAGCTGAATGTAATTCTGTATGTAGAGTTGCATGTAGAATTGATAGCTGCAGTCTTTTCCGATGTGTAGCTATGTGTCCCATGCAGTTTTAAGTTTAATACGTGTCCGACAAAATCACCAGGCTAGCTATGAACATTTAATGAAATAGGGGACCCGTTGAGACATCTCACCTGACGTGTGTTTTGATTGAACGCTCTTTTGTTTCCTCTCGATAATAACAAATTCTGGAGCCTTGTTAGTTCTGTAATATTCTGTTATTATTTCTAGAAATGTATTACTGAATTTGTCAGCTGGGTTTTACCAACAGGGGTTTGGTGTCCCTATATAATCTGGTAAGAATGTGCAGGGACACGCCCCTCATTGAAAACCTGGAATTGTACAACACCACCATACTGACTGATCCAGTCGAGTCTCACATTTTTAGAAGGGATGAAAGACAGAAGGAACTGCACAAACACAAGATAGATAAGTGAAGATGCTCCAGAATTAGTTGGTAGCTTTCACGGTGAACTCTATAATTTGCCTGTATTAGAAATAGAATGTCAGCGCTGGTTGAGTTACAGGTCCTCAAATTTAACTAGATGAACTTCCAACTTGGAACTCGACTTTATGAATTGGGGGAGGCCTGTACCTAGTCACAATTTTTATGGTAAGTGTGTCAACTCTAATCGTGAGAATTGCCACAGCCCAATACGATGTGTTGCTCAGCTACGGAAAAGATGTGTCTTTACCAACATTGCAAGACAAGAAGTCCTCTGCTCCATGGGCACTTACTTACGAACACATGATAGGCTCCTAGGTAAGGTTGTGGTGGGACTTGGTCTAGGTAACTGTGGTTTGGACAAAAACCATGTGTGCACATGCTGCTCCAATTGAATGCCTGAGTTTTGCTGAGAAAACAGCGATGTTACCACTAGCAAACCTGTGCGGCCACTAGTGTCTATATGGTTTTGTCCTCATGCAGTTGCCGGACCACTTGACCCAAGCTTTATTGGCTTTTATTATAATTGTAGACAATTATTTGAATTAATCTGGTATCTGCAATGCAGCTTGTAACTCAAACTGCCCTCAGAAAAATACAGGTGCCATTCCGATAGAAAGTATCCTACATTATTGTGGTAAAGATGAAGGGATTGTTAGTCGCAATACATAAGGTATTTTTCTAGAATCGCCATCGTGAGGATGTATTCACGTGTTCTGGTAGGTGTCATACTTTTTTATGTTTGTTTTTAAAGGTAAATCAAGTAAAACAGTGCAACCATAAACAAAACAAAAAAACATGGGGGTCGTCCTGTATACCAGCTTACTTTTTTTTCGGGACCGGGTTTCAGGAAACTTTCCTAACTATATCATGGATAAAGGCAAGACAGGCATGCTAATCAAGCTTTAGACTAGACAAGAGTCGACATCTATAGAAATACTGATGCTGTGTGTGTGTATGATATAATATAATTTGCTGGCATGCAGTAACTAATACCTTAAAAGGGTTCAGTACAGAAGAAAAAGTCCTATTCGTGGAACTATTTGGGCTATGTTTCATTTTAGTGGTCATTTTCTAATAGGAAATTGTTGAAGTTTTCCTTGGCAAAAATCCAGGGTGTCACCACAGATTCCTGCCAAGGATTATTACTTAAGGGTATGTTTACACGGATTGATTTGTTAAGGGCGTAATTTGCGCGGCTTCATTTCGTTTATTTATGTACGACGATAGAAGCAAAAAGTGCTACGTCGACAATTACCGTAATTTCATTAAGCTCTCATAGATAGCTATGATCATTCAATTTGATGTATACGCAGGGAGAAAATGTGGGACAAGTCAAATTGTTAGCAGCGCTGTACATGCTCGCCTGGAACAAATGATGTCTTTGGGGCCGGCTGAATTTCGCGCAGCCCTTACGAACAGCGCATGCTATCCACATGAACATCGCGGCGTATTGCAGCGCAGTTCAATACTGACAGCCAATACGCACAGTGTGAAAATACCCTACAACCGCTCAGAGACGATATTCGCCTGTAATTTGGGCGCTGCATAGCCCTATGTTACTGGGGGGCTTGTTACTCATTTAGGTGTAACACTGATGTGCATTACCTACCAGTAGGCTGGATATCAGAACAAGATTCCATCATAGAAAGGATGGAACCACGTTCATTCTTTTTTTTCCGTGCTACGGATTTGAAATCTGTGGTGTTAAGAACTCTCGCTAGTGGGGTGATGTCTGTTTGCAGTGAACTGCAGCACGGAATAGCTGTTAGATCACATGAGGATTTTAACAATGAAGAATTACGTCACGGAAGTCCTACTATTAAAGTACTGTTGTGTGTGCCGAGATTGCTGAAGATTTTAAGCAGTATATTGTTGCAATAGTGGGTAGATATCAGTACAAAGTGCAATAGCTGTTAGTGGATTTCCATGAATCTCAAATTGTCCTAAGTTGTGGATTTAGGGCAGTTTCACACAGTGTTTTTTTATTTTTTTTTAAATGTAAGGATAGACTCATAAGGAATAGGGAAACATAGTTGTGGATGGTACCTTTTCATTCTTAACTGGATCCCTTTCGACTGTGGCCTCGAAAAAACTGCACCCAAAGAACTGCAATGATGTTTGTGTGAAACTCACCTTTTGTAAAATCTTCTGCAGACATTTTCACATTCTGTATGTGTCTGACAGTAGAAATAGAAACAACCATTTGTTGTGAAATCTTTCCCCATATGAATTTAATAGGTAATTCAAAATCCAGACAAAATCCACAAGCAATGGTTTGTTGTGGAATACAAGGTTTGGGGATGTATTGCATAAATTTAATGGATTATTTTTAAAATCTGGACCTATGTGTATATTGTAGTTTAAGGCTATATTCACATGTGTGATGGACTGCAAAACCAGGTCCCTCTGGCAGTTGGATGGAGTTGTTTATTAAAATATGTGCTTTCTGTTCTAAAATGACATACAAATGTCAGCAGAAAACTGAATATGAAAGTATTGACTGAGTATGTGTTAGTTAGCAATTAATAATCTGTAACTAATTAAATCCTTAAACACAGATCATCTGCCTTGGATTGATGTTTTTTCAACCATCTGCAGCAATCGCATTAAAAAGTCAGGTGTGAAATCTCTATGTTCGTTAATCTGCACAACCTTAGCCATTAAAATAAACATTAAAGGGACCACAGACCCTTTAAACTCTCAAGTGATTGTGAAAATAATTCAATGGGAACTCATAACATAACACATCAATGGGTTTGCGCAGAAAGCCAGCTTTTGTTTTTTTTCCCTTTCAGCCAAATGAAGTGACTCCTAGGGATTTTATTTGTAACAGGATTGCTTTTATTCACCATAGGAAGTCTTAACACAAATCTGTTCAGTACATTCATTCAGATGGGGTAAAATACAAGTGGCTGTAGAGACGGTATAAAGAGAGCAGCTTGTCTGCATACATTCCAATGTGAAAGCGAGATAACTATGTCTGCCTGTACTTTTGTTCAAAAGGAGTTTCCCCTTATTAGTTGCCTTAATGGATTAAAGATAAAAAGTATTAAAAAAAAATTATGGAGTACATAAAAGTGGACATCCAAGGACTCATTTTTGGTTGTTAGATAATGGGCCATGAATTAGGCCTTATATGAGCAAATAGTGTCTCACAGGCAAGGTGCTCAATATGATAAGAGATACTATAGAAATTACCCAAATGTAGCTGGTTGGCTAATTCAACAAAAATCGACCAGTTTGCTAAAAAAAGCTGATTGCAAATTTTTTCCCAAGCTAAACTAATAGAAAAAAAGCTTTACTTTTAATTCGACCACTTTAAGTAATCTAAAATAGCCAGTACTTGCATTAATATTTAGTAAATTAGTTGTTGCTGCAACTCTCAATTCCTGCCTAGCTAGTGCTCTACTGTAGCTAGCTTATAAATTGTGCTGACTGACTAGGATAAAAGATGTCATCTATGCTCCCCCGACAGGTTTCGTGGTTAAAACAGAGTCTTCAGGGGCAAAGCAGCAAAAACGAAACAAAACACAGTTTTAACAGCGAAACATGTCGGGGCAGCAAAACTAATATCTTTTAGGATAGTCAGTCTGCAGGCACTAGAACTGATAGCTAGGCAGGAATTGAGAGTTGCAGCAGCACCTAATTTACAAAATATTTGCATTAAAAGTTAAGCTTGGAATTTATCTATTAGTTTATATTGGGAAAAAATTGGCAATCCACTTTTTTGAGCGAACTTGTTGATTCAATATGGCACTTCCAAGAGACTTCCCAGGTGTTTCAGTATTTCAAACAAGGAATAGATTTTTACCCACGTAAGACAACACTCATTATACAAGTACAAGTAGATTGTCCTAAGCCCCATTAACATCTTATTTTCACCTCCTGTTTGTGGTATTCATAAAAGGGGTTACCAATTAAATTTTTTCCTGTTTGGGTTTCACGGGAGGGCTAATGATTGTGCCAAAACAGTTTATAGGACCAAATGTAGCCCCAAATTTTTTATTTTAAAAATATTTTTTTCTGCATCAGTAACAAAAAGTGTGCCCTAAAAGAATTATGGCCCCGACAAATTTTAAACTTTTTGGTTTTTCGGGCCTTTATTTTTTGGGTTTTTCCAGTGGAAGAAATTTTTCCCTTGGGTGTTTTATTTAAAAATTTTTCTAAACAGGGAAACTATTTTGTATTCAAAATGGAACATCCCCAAATTTTTGAATTTTTTGATTTGTTTTTTTATTTTAACCCAGGATTTAGCTAAAAAATTTTTTGGGTATTTCTTTTAAAAGTTTTTAATTTTTGGTTTTCCCTTTAGAAACTTGAATTTCTTTTCCTTTTCACTAGGGTTTTTTGAAAAACTTCTTAAACCGCGGTCAGGAAAAAATCCCCAAACCCCAAAAAGGCCCTTTTAAAACAACCCCCGAAAGGGAAAAACCTTTCTTCTAAGGAAAGGTCCCCTTTACCCATGAGGTGGATTTGGTTTTTTTTTTCTTTGAATTCCCTAATTGCTAATTTTTAAATTGGGCGCAAACTGTAGGGAAACCTTTTTTTTTGGGGTTTTATACCCAAAATTTCACAAATTAAAATAAAATGGTTTAAATTCAAAGGCTATTTCGGGCATGGGAAACCTAATTTTGTGTAGGTTTTTTTTGGTTTTTTTGTGGTTAAATTGTAGGCACAATAATTTTTGGGAAAAGAGGAAAAAATTTTATTTTTTTTTAGAACAAATTTTTAATGTTTTTTTTTTTTTTATTCATGAAGGTTTAAATTTTATAATTGGGATTTTAGATATTCATTTTATGCTAGCAATTTTCTTTCTGTTTTCAGTTTGGGGAAAAAGGGAGCAGGGCAGGGCAGGAAAATAAGGTCGCCCTGACCCATGGCTTGTTAATTTTTGGGCTGCCCTGAGGCACTAATTTTGGTCCCCCCCGGTGGGACTTTTTTACGGGAAATTCACCCGGCTCCTTGGGTCACCGGGTGTCCCGGGTCCCTTTATTTAAAAGGGGAATTTCCCTTTTTATTTTGCTGCAGTAAAGGATTTGCGGAAAAAAGGGTTAAAAGTGCCAGGGGTTTTTTAGGTTTCCCCCGCCCTTCCCGGGGGTTTTTTAGACTGCCCTAGGAACAGAGCTTTTAAATTTTCAGCTCTGCTTTTGTTTAAAACTCCGGTGGGAAATGCAAAAAACCCCCTATTTAATTTGCAGTTTAAAAATTTAAGAATGTAGGGAAAAAGGACTTTGCACCGCTCGGCTTTTGGTTTGGGGGGGCCCCAGTCGTTAATAAGTTAAAGGAAAATTTTATGGTGGTTTTTTTTTACCTTTCCCTATCTGAGAGCAGGATGTGATAGAGTATGAAAAGCTGAGCTCTGTGATATATGGGTTTATATGATTTGGAACAGGAGCAAAAAGCAAAGAGTAAGGGTATGTTCACACGATGTATTGTGGCGCGTACAGTACGCGCCGCAATACATCGTGTGTTTCGGGAGCTCGCGCTGATCAGCGCATACTCCCGAGGCTTGGGGGGAGCCGGCAGCCTGCCGGCCTCAGACATGCATTACGCGCCACAAATAAATGACATGTCACTTATCTCCCCACACGTACAATACGATCGTATTGTACGCGCGGGGGGGGAGAGCTATGGATTACCGTAATTGCAGGGCACATTTCGCCACGTATTAAGCATGGTACGCAACAAAATACGTGGCGAAATGTGCCCCAAAATAAGCCGTGTGAACATAGCCTAAAAAGCAAAGTGAAATTGACAGTTTCCTCTGTACACACACTGATACAGGGAAAGTTGTCAATCACTGTATGTGGATGGGTTCAGCAGGATTTCCACTGTGTCCTAAGGAGTCTGATCAGGATTTACTCCGAAATCCTACTCCAAATCATATAACCATACAAATCACAGAGTTCAGCTTCTATCCTTCTATCACATCCTGCTCTTAGATAGGACAGCATAAACCACCTGACAGGTTCTCTTTAAGTTATTGATTATGAAGGAATACTATCATAGAGAACAGGGAGGCAAGTAGCCTGGTCTCTCTCTCCTGCGCCAGACACATGGAGAAGAAACTGCATATCTTCTTTCTTTTGTCTTGGCACATGGCATGTTGATGCAACATACATAAAAGTCTATGTAACCACCATCAATCTCTTCACCATCATAACTCACAATGCTAGACAAGCCATAGGAAAATATTTAGGTTGTTTGGTTACCACCTTGATCATTCTTTAAAGATAAGTCATAAGCTTAAAGCATTCTTTTCATTTGTGTTCAGTGTCACCTATGTAGCCCTATGTAGTGCAAGTCCTAGTTTCAGTTTTTTTTTTTCCATAAATCCTTCTCAATTCTGGTATAATAACGGAAGACAGGTGGTTTTTGGTTACAAATCCTGACACAATGGGCTTTATGTATAAAACTGTTTAGCAGTAAGACGGTCTTTGCTGCCCAGAGCAACCAATCAGCTTTTATTTTTCCAGAGCACTATATAAAATGAAAGCCGAGCTCTGATTGGCTGCTATGGGCAAAAAAAGACTTAGGGCATGTCCCCACGGCACCGGTTTATGGCAGGTTTTTCAGACAGTTTGCGGTTTTGCAAACCGTCTGAAAAGCCGGCCGCAAACTAACACACTGGGCCGCTATGGAAAACCCGTGCAGTAGTCCCCACTGCACAGGTTTTCCGCCCGACGGTTTGAAAAAAACGATAAACATGGTGCATGTTCATTCTACCCTCCAGTTCTCGGATGGTTTATGAACATCACAATGTGAAGGGGGTGGGCTTTTCTCTGCTAACCGCGGAGAAAAGCCGACCCCCGGCGGCTGTGGAGACGGCACTAAAACAGGAAAAATACCGGTCGGATAAACCGACCGGTATTTGTCCTCTGCTGTCTGGATGAGCCTTTACTGTTAACTAGTTTTCATACTTAAAGGAGTTGTCTCACTACAGGCTTTCAGCCTACTTCAATGTGTCTGGCAGAAAAGGATTTTTGAATTCAGGGGCGTGCTTCTTGTCTGCCTCTTCTCCTCCCCCTTTCCCTCTCCCCTCAGCACACAGACAGCTCTCCTCCTCAGACTGCAGTAACTTCTATACAGGGAGGGGGGGGGGGGGCGAGGGGGTTTGCTGCCAGAGTTAACCCTGTGTGTGCCTGCCTAGATCTGCTGCTCACTGCTGAATCGGCTGCACAGAGTCAGGAGACAACAGGGAGAGGGCTGATCTATGAGTGTGGAAAGGTCTGTGAAACTGTGTATGCTAATAGTAGAGCAGGGGGGATGTAAAGGTTCCTATACCCCCTGCTTAGCATACAAATCTCCAAGGACATCTCAAGCAACAACAAACAAACTGTAACGGGTTGCGCCGCGGTCCGGTCCACGGACCGTGGTCGCACCCGTGTCCCCCGAGGCAGGTCCCCGGCGGGGACGGGTGCCGCCGCGGGTCCTACTGTCTCCCGTGGTCGCATCCGTCCCGTCTCCTCACCTGACCGTGCTCCCGTTCGGTCCGCGCCCCCCTGCGGGCCGGAATGCGCATGCGCGCCCCCTAGCGCGCGCGCGCTCGTTCATGTAGATTTAAAGGGACAGTGCGACGGTAATTGGCTAATTGCCAGGCGCTGTCTCTATTTTAGTTTTGGACCCATGTCACTTCCCCCGCTGGATCTTTGTTGCCCTGTGCCTTTGAGAAAGCGTTCCTGATAGTATAGTTGCCTTGCCGTGTACCAGACCTTGCTACGTTTCTCGACTCCGAACCTCTGCGCCTGCCCTGACCTTACCGCCTGTCCACAAACTACGAACCATTGCCGCCTGTCCTGACCTACTGCCTGCTCACCACTACGATTCTTGGATTATGATTTTGTACCTCGCTGCACCTCGGCTGCCCCCGCAAGCAAGTCACGTCGGGGTAACGCCCCTGGTAGCCTCACGCCCCCAGCAAGTCCATCCGCTTTGCGGCGGGCTCTGGTGAAAAACCGGGGGCTACTTAGATTCCGTTCCCTGGCAGGGCTTACTCCATCGCTTGCGGTGGTCCAGCGGATCCACTACCAAGTCCGTTACAGTAAGATCCAGCCATGGATCCCGCCAAGGTGCCTCTGCTAAGCATCGCGGATATTGCGACGATTGTTGCCCAGCAATCGCAACAAATCGCTCAACAGGGATAGCAGTTGGGCCAGCTGTCCGCCATGATGCGTCAACTCCTTGCATCCCAGCAGCAGTCTCCGCCTCCGTCTGTGGCTCCGTCTACATCTGCAGTTCCTTTGGCCACCGTGGGACCCAGGCTTCGGCTCCCTCTACCCTCCAGCTTTGCCGGGGATCCCGAGCTCTGCCGGGGTTTCATTACGCGTGCTCTATGCCGTGGAGCTGATGGCGGACCAGTTTCCCTCTGAGAGGTCTAAGGTGCCTTCGTTGTGAGCCTACTTTCCGGGAAGGCCCTGGCATGGTCAACCCCCCTCTGGGACAGGAACGACCCTGTGACTGCGGACCTACAGATCTTCCTCCAGGAATTCCGCACCGTTTTCGAGGAGCCGGCGCGTGCTTCCTCTGCTGAGACCGCCCTCTTGAGCCTTCGTCAGGGCGAGTCCTCTGTGGGAGACTATGCGGTTCAATTCCGCACCCTGGCTTCGGAGCTCGCATGGAACGATGCCGCCCTCTGCGCCACCTTCAAAAAGGGTCTGTCCAGCCGGGTAAAGGACGCTTTGGCAGCAAGAGTCCTCCCATCCTCCCTGAACGAATTAATTCACCTTGCCACTCGCATCAATATAAGGTTCACTGAGAGGCAGGAAGAGCTTCGCCAAGAAAGAGAGGCTGCTCGCCCTCGTCGTCGTTTTCACCTGGCTCCTGTGTTCCAGCATTCTCCAATTCCACCTCCTCAAGCCCCAGAGGGGGAACCTATGCAAGTGGACCGGGCCCACTTAACGGAGCAAGAGCTGAACCGCCGTCATGCAGAGAAGCTATGTCTCTACTGCGCCAGCCCGGACCCTTCCGCAGAAGCTGCCCCCTTCGTCCTCAGCGTCCGGGAAATGCTCTCACCTAGGTGCCGTAGGAGAGGCGGCTCTAGGTGCAGTTTCTTCCTCTCCACGTTTGATGATGCCAGTGGAGGTGATGTCTGACGCTGGTTCTTCGTTCCGGAGCTCAGCCTTCCTGGACTCGGGGTCAGCCGGGAACTTTATCCATGCCTTTTTGGTAACCGGTACCGCGTGCCTGTAGTCCGCCTGGAGAAACTTTGCTAATGTCTTCGGTTAGTGGGGAGCTCCTCACTGACCCCATCCAGTATATAACCCGGCCAGTGACCCCTTCCAGGGGGGGGCTTACATAAGGAGAAGATCAGCTTCCACTTTTCTGTCCGTGCTTCTTCGGCGACCCTCTTGGGGTTCCCTGGCTGCAACGTCACGCCCCTACGCTGGATTGGAAGACAGGTGAGGTCCTGTGTTGGGGACCAGAATGCCAGAACCTCTGCTTGGAGGTGCCCGCCCGGTCCCTTCCACTTCTCCGCACCCGCTTGCGGAGCCTCTGCCAGGCCTACCCGCTGCGTACCAGGACTTTGGGGAGTATTCTCCGAGAAGGAGGCCGATACGCTGCCACACATCGGCCTTACGACTGCCCCATTGACCTCCTTCCAGGAACCAGTCCCCCCCGGGGAAAGGGGGTCTCCCCGCTGTCCTTTACCGGAGACTCAGGCCATGTCGGCCTACATCGGGGAAACTTGCAGAAAGGGTTTCCCCGTAAGTCCTCCTCCCCAGCCGGGCCGGGTTTTTCTTCGTACAGAAGAAGGATGGTTCCCTCCGTCCGTGTATAGACTACCGGGGACTCAATAAAATCACCGTAAAAAAACGCTACCCCCTCCCGTGATCGCAGAATTTTCGACCGCATGAAGGGGGCTAAAGTGTTTTTCAAAGTTGGATCTGCGAGGTGCCTAAAACCTCATCAGAATTCGGGAGGGGGACGAGTGGAAGATGGCGTTTAATACACGAGATGGACATTTCGAATATCTCGTGATGCCCTTTGGGCTCTGCAACGCTCCAGCAGTGTTTCAGATTCGTTAACGATGTCTTCCGGGATCTCTTGTACACCTGCGTTATAGTGTATTTGGGATGACACCCTAATTTTCTCCCCTGATCTTCAGACGCAACGACCCAAGTCCCGCCAGGTTCTGCGACGTCTGCGCAGCAATCGACTGTACGCCGAGTGGAGAAATGTTTTTTCCCATCAGACCAGCCTACCCTTCCTCGGGTATACGTCTAGCCAAGGGCCTGAAGATGGACCCAGCTAAAACTCTCTGCGGTGTACAATGGCCTCGTCCTGTCAGTTTTCGGCCATCCAGCGCTTCCTGGGCTTCGCGAATTATTACCGTCAATTTATTCCCACTTCTCCATTTTGGTGGCTCCTATCGTGTCCCTCACTAGGAAAAACCCCGAACCCCGAGATGCTGGCCTCCAGAGGCTGAGAAGGCGTTTGTTGATCTAAAAACTCCCTCCCCACAGGGCACCTGTCTTGGTCCGGCTGATCCCGAGAAGCCGTTTTCCTTGGAGGTGGATGCTTCTTCTGTGGGGGCAGGGGCGGTCCTCACACAGAAAGGTCCCAAGGGCAAGATTCTCACATGTGGATTCTTCTCTAAGACCTTTTTGCTGGCGGAGTGGAACTATGCCATTGGGGACCGGGAACGCTTGGCCATCAAGTTAGCCCTGGAGGAGTGGCGACATCTGCTGGAGGGGGCTCGCCATCCTATCGACATCTTCACGGACCATAAGAATTTACTGTACCGTCAGACAGGGCCCCGCGCTTGAATCCTCGCCAAGCCCGATGGTCTCTCTTTTTTCACGTTTCGACTTTCGCATACATTTCCAACTGCTGAGAAAAACGTCAAGGCTGACGCCCCCCTCCCGTGCCTCGGACGTGGTCGGTGAAGAACTCGTGTCACAACACATCACTTCTCCCGAACGGTTGGTTCACGCGGCTTTCCCCCAGATCTCCAGAAGTCCATAATGGCAAGACTTTCGTGCCGCCGGCACCCCAGGAAGAAGGTGTTGGAATGGGGGCATAGCTCTCTCTTGGCTGGTCATTCTGGAGTACGGAAGTCCTACGCTTTGATCTCACGGCACTACTGGTGGCCGACTATGGCACGGGATGTCAAGGACTTCCCCGCTCGCCTGTATCACATGTGCTCGGAACAAGGTCCCACGTCACAGGCCTGCAGGTCTCTTGCATCCACTGCCCCTGCCAGAGATCCCTTGGACACACATAGCCATGAATTTCATCACTGACCTTCGCTCCTCTGGGAATTCGGTCATCTGGGTGGTTACAGACCGGTTCTCGAAGATGTCCACTTCGTGCCTCTCCCTGGCCTGCCGTCTTCTCCACAATTAGCTAATCATTTCTTCCGTCATGTTTTCCGACTTCATGGGTTACCTTCACACATTGTCTCCGACCGCGGTGTTCAATTTGTTTCCCGATTTTGCCGTGCACTATGCTCCCATCTGCAAGTCAAGCTGGACTTTTCGTCAGCATATCACCCTCAATCCAATGGGCAGGTGGAGCGGGTGAACCAGATTCTGGGGGAATACCTGCGTCACTTTGTATCTGGACGTCAGGACAACTGGGCCGAGCTGCTCCCTTGGGCCGAATTCTCTTACAACTATCGCGTCTCGGAGGCAGCCGGCGTCTCTCCATTCTTTGTAGTCTATGGCCCCCACCCACACCCCCCCCCCTTCCCCTGCCTACTGATTCGGATGTGCCCGCTGTCAACGACCAAGTTCGGGATATCAAGGCCATCTGGCAGGAGACGCGACGTTCCCTTCTTCGGGCCTCTGCCCGTATGAAGACTCAGGCTGACAAGAAGACCTGCCCCAACATTCCTCCCAGGTGTCAAAGTTTGGCTCTCCTCGAGGTAAAGTGCGCCTGAAAGGGTTTCCCAGTCTTAAAAATTGGGCCCTCGCTTCCTGTGACCCTTCAAGGTTCTTCGGCAGTTGAACCCGGTGACGTACAAGCTCTCCTTGCCTCCATCTCTCCGGATCCAAAACGCATTCCATGTCTCCCTCCTTAAGCCACTGGTCCTGAACCGTTTTTCTCACAGGATGTAACACCTTCCCCCGTAGCCAAGTCCCCCGACATCTTTGAGGTACAGGACATCTTCGAGATGCAGACGGGCAGAGGGCAGCGCTTCATCCTCGTAGATTGGAAGGGCTTCGGACCCGAGGAGAGGTCCAGGGAGCCATAATGCAACATCCTGAATCGTGACCTCCTCCTCAGGTTTCTGCATCCTAAGAAGGAGGGGAGGTCTAAGGGGGGGGGGGTACTGTAACGGGTTGCGCCGCGGTCCGGTCCACGGACCGCGGTCGCACCCGTGTCCCCCAAGGCAGGTCCGCGCGGCGGGGACGGGGGCCGCCGCGGGTCCTCCTGGCACCCGTGGTCGCATCCGTCCCGTCTCCTCACCTGACCGCGCTCCCGTTCGGTCCGCGTCCCCTGCTGGCCGGAAAGCGCATGCGCGCCCCCTAGCACGCGCTCGTTCATGTAGATTTAAAGGGACAGTGCGCCGGTAATTGGCTAATTGCCGGGCGCTGCCTCTATTTTAGTTTTGGACCCATGTCACTTCCCCGCTGGATCTTTGTTGCCCTGTGCCTTTGAGAAAGCGTTCCTGATAGTATAGTTGCCTTGCCGTGTACCAGACCTTGCCACGTTTCTTGACTTCGAACCTCTGCCTGTCCACGACCACAAACCATTGCCGCCTGTCCTGACCATACTGCCTGCTCACCACTACGATTCTTGGATTACGATTTTGTACCTCGCTGCACCTCGGCTGCCGCCGCAAGCAAGTCACGTTGGGGGTAACGACCTGGTAGCCTTCACGCCCGCAGCAAGTCCCCTCCGCTTTGCGGCGGGTCTTGTGAAACCGGGGGCTACTTTGATTCCGTTCCCTAGCGTGGCTTACTCCATCGCTTTCGGTGGTCCATCGGATCCACTACCTAGTCCGTTACACATACACTTTCAGAACAGACACAGGGCAGCTGTGAAGTGTGTTATATAATCAACATGTCTCACTAATACAGCAGAGCAGGGAGGGATATGAACCGTTCACATGCCCCCCTGATCTGTTCTATTAGTATAGTCAAAGCTCCACAGACACATCATGATTATAGTAACACACTTCACTGCTGTCACATCTACTGACTACAGATCACCTCTGCACTCTTCAATCTGTGTAGAGAGCAGGAGGGAGCAGGCACACACAGGGTTAATCCACACAGACACAGAAGTCAGAGCCCTCCCCCTCCCTTCCCTACAGAAGCATCACAAGTGCCTTCATACTGTGCGGGAGGGGCTCGGGGCTCTGTGCTCTGACCTGTATTCAGAAGCTGATGAGTCACCAGCACTGACAGCCAGTGAGATAAAAATCAACAGGTCGGCTGCTATATTGATTTGAGAAGCTAAGGCACTCCTACTACCAGGGATAACTGAAATCAGTAGGACATTTGTAATGAACATATATTGCAAAGCTGCTTGTTTTTTTTAAAGATCTTTTAATTAAAACCCAATCATTGTAGTGAGACAGCCCCTTTAAAGCCTAATGTATACACATTAGACTAGTTGGACTAAAGTTTCCAAGGAACTCACAGTTCACAAATCCAGATGTCTCTTTGTATATCATGAAGAGGGAATATAATGTGAGATCAAATCATTCCCCCTTCCTACATTACTTTTGTACTTGATGTACAGTAGTATCACTGATAGGGTTGACTATTGGTTACATACTATCAGTTAAAATATAGCATTAATTATACCTAAAATTACACACACAAAAATGGCTGGTAATATAAAAAACTCAAATTGGCAGCTGAGTGCCTATAGCTTTCTATGTATTTCTATGATGTACACTAAAAACTACATAAAACAATGCTAAGCGACCCTTATTTGATAAGTAGATTTTCCAAGAACGTTTCTATTTATCATAAAATAAATTTGAAATTCTCGTACATAGACTAAAATAATGAAACAAATATTGGATGCTTTCTGGTCATCTGGCATCATTTTTTGTTATAGTTTGATGGTTGCACCAAATCTTATGATAAAACTTCTTATAAAGTGTACCTTTTAAAAAAGAGTAATATATAATATCCCCTTCTTCAAGCTCTCCCTCCTGTTCCACATTCCTGCGTCCTCCCACTCTCTCCATATCCCATCCTCCTCCATACTGGCATCTGTGTTTGTAATCAGCAGGGCAGCAGTTAGCCAGGCAGATGAAAGAAAGAATTGTCTCAGGCTTCCAAGCTTCCTGGATAGACCACTCCACTGATCAAAGGAAGAAGGCACTGCTGTTTGCTTTGTGTTTCCCTTAATAAAGCCCCATTAAGTGATCGCTACACATCTTATAAACACAACTTCAATTCAGCATCTACACAAAGAAGTTTTCACAGTTTTGACACAGTCTCCAAATGTCTACAAGCTACACCTCACTTATCATCCATGTCACGCCAAATGAACAAAACCAATTATATGGTTTACGGCAGACACCTGCACTGGTGGTATACTCTCTAATATATAAACAGTGCAGCTCACTAAATTGTTTATCTTCTCATATGAAAACTATGTTCTCAAAGTAAGAATGCAATAAGAAGACACTAAAGCCCATCTTCACCATTCTAGTATGTCTGCTGGAAACATCTGCAGCCGCTTCTATTCTTTTAACCCCTTCTGTCAGCCTGTCATAATAATATGGCTCTAAGTGCGACATGTATGAAACTTGGCGCCGACACGCCAGTTCTAAATTGATGTAAAGGAGTGTAGAATGCGACAGTATGTAAGAACCTGCCATGTGGTATGACTTGCATAGGATAGCACAGCATCTTTGGCACATATCTTTGGCGCATAGCATATCTTTATCACATATCTTTTGCACAAAGCTTATCTTTGGCACATTCAAAAGTTCTGTGCCTGCTGCAAGTTTTGGCATATGACTGTTCATACATCTATAGAACAGGGCTACAACAGTTTTTTGGTGCAAGATACGCCAACAAAATGGCGCAGACCAGTTTATGCATGTCGTCCAAAGTTTATTTCCTCCTCGCCCTCCAAGTGCCAAAACTTTTTTTACTTTTTCATTTACATAGACGTATAAGGGCTTTTATTTTGCGGGACCAGATGTACTTTTTAATGGTGTAATTGACCATACCATAGAATATACTAGGAAACCGCAAAAAAATTCTAAGTGGGGCAAAATGTGGAAAAAAGTAGTTGTGCCATGTTTGCGGGTTTTTTGTCTTTATGGCGTTAGCTCTCCAGCATAAATGATGTGTTATTTGTATTCTGAAGGTTGATATGGTTCTGACAATACCAAATATATAGGGTTTTTATTATGTTTTAGTATCATATTTTTTAAATTTGTGCTGCAGCACCATTTTCTATGACCAATAACTTTTTTGTACTTTCACCTATGGAGTGATGGGGCATTTTTTGGTGGGCTGAAGTGTACTTGTTATTGGTACCATTTTGGTATAGATGCAACTTTTTCATCACTTTTTTTCAAAATTGTAGTGGACATAAAATTACCAAAAAAAGTAACTTTGGTGTTTGGAATTTTTTTCGCTCTATGGTGTTCAGTGTTCGGGATAAATTATGTTATATTTTAATAGATTAGACTTTTACGGACGCAGCAATACCAATTATGTGTAGCTTTTTTATTATTTACATTTTTGTATTACCTTTATTAATTTTTTTTATTACCTGAGTCAGGAAGTGGTTAAATGGCAGACATGGCAATGATGAAAGCCTTCACAAGGCTTTCAGCCACCATGTTAACCAATAGGTACCCTGCGATCATCAATGCAGTGTTTAAGGTGTTAAATAGCAGGGAACGGAGCCGACTCCATTCCCTGCTGTTACTAGCGGGAATCAGCCTTCTATTTAGTGGGATTACAGAATAATCCCGTTGTATAGAACCTTACTGGCACCATGACGTATGGATACATCATTTGTCGGTAAGGGCATGTTCCCACGTTACCGGTTTGCGGACGGTTTTTCAGATGGTTTGTGGTTTTGCAAACCGTCTGAAAAACCGTCCGCAAACTAACACACCGGGCCGCTATGGAAAACCCGTGCAGCAGTCCCCACTGCATGGGTTTTCCACCCGGCGGTATTTAAACCACCAGCCGCTCGAAAAACATTGTGCATATTCATTCTTCCGTCCGTTTTGAAGGGGGAGGGCTTTTCTCTGCTTTTCTCCGCTAACCGAAAAAATGTAAGGGGAGCACTGCTTGGTTGCTATGGGCAACAAAGAAAGTCTTAGAACTAGACAGTTTTCATACATGTCTCCATAACCGTATCTCCAATGTATACTGTTTTGAACATGTTTTGACGTCCGTTTTTGCTTTCTGTTTTCTTCTAAACTATCTTCTCAACTGGCTGTCACCTGTTTCTCCCTGCAATTTGATTGGATAGGGTTATTTATATTTTTAAGACGGATACAAAATTATACGTTTACAAACAAGGACACATACACTAGTATACATTTTTCATTGGCATACATTTAAAAAAAGTATACTGTAACATATACATTTTTGGCAAATTGAAAAAGCGGGCATTCCGTATCTATCATCTGTCAAAGAAATGTACAGAAGACGTGGTAAGGTCATTGTCATAGAAATGTGTGTTATGTATATGGTATAATAGGAAAATGTGTTATATATAGTATATCCCAGTGACTACGGATTGTTTTTGTATACCCCCCTCACCACAGATCGATCCCTGTCTACAAGATGGTTTATTCAAGCATAATTAACTCCGGTCATACGGTAAACCACTAAAACTCTTTTTTGGGGCTTCATGCTCTATGCCATTTGGAGATAGCCTGTTACCCCAATAGAGTTTAGACAGAGAATACACATAATTGATTTGTGGTGAGGGGGGTATATCTGTAGTCACTGGGATTTACTATATATAAAAATTTTTTATATTGCACCATATACATAACACAAATATCTATGGCAGTCATGAAATAGATACCATAGACATATACTGTAGCATTACGTCCACCACAGAAGTCGATGTATACATTAACATTTTTATTATGTATCAGAATAGTGGATTAACATAGTGTGAACCTATCCTTAGGGAATACCTACGAATAAAATGTCAGATGCTGCCACTGAAAACCCGGTCGGCCGAATATTACACATGGTATTGCATGTGCATTTAGGGTCAGTATTTTTACCTGAAGGTAATAGTCAGAAACGAGTCCAATTTATTTCTATGTGATTTTGGACGTGGATCCACATTAAAAACCACATACAAATATTTTAGGTGGATTTTACACAATTTTTATAGCCATCCCCATTGACATGAATAGTAAATTTCCACGCAATCTAAGAATGAACATGTTCTAAGGTTTTTCTTTTTTACACCCAAAAAACGCATTGTATGAACTATGATGCATATTTTTTTCTATTGAGGTCAATGGGATGGTTTACTTTCGGTTTTACATGAGTATTTCAAGTCAGATTCGACGTGGGCTCTGACTTGAAATACTTGTCATACGGGCATAGCTTTAGCCTGCTTCCATACAGTTATTCAAGCACAAGCCTACTTCCATAAAATCCTGTAAGGGTATGTTCACACAGTGGATCGCAGGAGTATTTTGTTGCGTATTCTGTGCGCCGCTATATGCCTGCAATACACCTGTTGCTTCCGAAGTACGCGCTGGCCAGTGTGTACTTCTTAAGTGCTCCCACTGACATTCACTTCTTTCTCCTGATGCATATTATACGCCAGGGAAAATGGCAGGTATTCATGGCTCTCAATTTCAGCGCTTTGCAGCGCAATTACAGGCCGAAATACGCCGTGCAAAATAAGTCATGTGAACTTACATTACTAAACTACTCCCCATTACTAATTCTGCAGTCACACCCAGGATAAAATTTTGCAATATAATGTAGATAACTGATGTCAGGACATTGTAACATACATATAAGTTAGAACAGGACTAAATTGGCCATAAAAGTAAAAATTTGGATGTAAAATAGATCTATGACTACATATTTTTTGCAGGTTCTTGTCACAGCCAAGGTAGCAGGTGACTTTTTTGCACATAGGATGAGTCTAATTTTTATCTAGTAGTCCATGTTGCATATAAGTAAAGCTATACACATATGGAAAACATTCTGTATTTTTTTTCGTTATGTACAACACCTCTAAAATCCTACCAAAATTGAATACCAGACATATAGTTATCTTTTAAAGTGAGTGCAGTTCTTATCCATACTATTGTCCCAGCTCCATTTGTGTGAACCTAATCTAATACACAGTTTATCTTTTAAGTTATATTGCCTTAATAAATGTACATTATCTCAATAATTATAGTCATATGTAGATAAAAAAAGTACATATTTAATCGAATGAAAAATTAATTATTCCAGTAAAACAATTTAATTAGCTTCATATGTCAAAAACAAAAAAATAAAAGCACAAAGGGGAAAAAGGAGCTGATGACATATTGATAAAGCACTAATCTCTAAATCTGGGTGTCAGTAACGGGACATGGTATGAAGATCTATCTCGGCATACCAGCAATCCGCAAACACAACGACAGATCTCATTGATCCAAGGCCAACAATTACTGGCTGTCATCCCAGAGCCTATTTCAGTATCAGACTCTGGACGGCTATCAAGACTCTACAAATGTGTGTTCACTGTCCAACTCGTGTGAGGCCATGATAGTGTGGCAGGTGTGTGTCTGTGGGACAGCTAATAGCTTCACATTGTGATCGACTGTCAAAATGTTTTGCTTCCAGCAGTTGTAGTATTTGTGCAAACAATGAATATCATATGGTGAGTTTAGAAGGAGGTGGAGAGGATTTCTTTATGACATTTCTGTTGTTATCTCCATAATCCCCCACGAAAGTCTTTCATCTTATTTTCTATACTGAAGTCGTCACGCAGGGAATGAGATTTTATAAATTCTTAACACCTACCCTGCTGAGATGAAAGGTCACAACTGATCACATAACCCAGGAGACTAAAGTGCATAGCTTGCAATTTCAGTTCATGCTTCTTGTGGGACAAATCTATGATTGTAGTTCATCTGTTCCTTCTAAAGGATGGATGCAAATAAATTTTCCCGAGGAATGTCCCAAAAATTCTCCTGTAGTGGAATGTTTTTCAGTTTACAACGCACTTGGACTATAGCATTAACATGTTGTTTAATTGCTGTTAAGGGTACCATCGTGGTGATTTTGACTAGTGACCAAAAAAATGGTACCAGGTCTGACAACCATGTCTTACAACTTCAAATGGTCATTACAACAGACAGAAATTTCTGCTCTGACACAAGCCTCATTTGTTTATTCACATGCATGATAAGGACATTGGATAACCTTATTTTCTAAAGAGATTGTGTCATACATACATGGTCATTTTCTTACTTGTTTTTGTTTTATGTCTGTAAATTTTAATACTATTTTCCTTACATAATTTTGGGGGTTGCTGTCTGTGCGCAGGATATATTCATGGTCTTCTATGACAGGGTGTTGTGGGCATGCTTTGCATCCTAAAAAAGAGATCACTGTCCCGGGAAGGGGAGACAGTGAGCTGTGACTTTCAGGTATTGTGATGGTGGATCCTGTGCTATCTATCCCATAGACTTCAATATAACAAACATAGTCCTATATGAACTATGTTTGCTCTGTTTGTCAAATGTACATGCATTCTGTGCGGGACACATAAAGCATGGTCTTCCACCTACCTGTCACTGTATTCTTGCCTGTTATGATAATAAGATGATCACTAATCTCTTCAAAACACGAAGTCCCAGTATATTAATAGGCTCAGTGGTTAGTATGAAAACTGCAAGTTTTCAGTAATTTTTAATAAACATTGAAAATAAAAATCCCAAAACATAACTAAAAATATATTTTACATAAAAACTTGATTTAAATAATAGGTCATTTCTGACGACAAATGCCCTTTATGGAATAACTGTTGGACCCAATCACGTTTTTGGCCTCAGTTGGTGCTATTTGTCAGGATACCAGGAAATAGGTATCCTGATGTTTACCTCAGTGGAGCCATAGGAATCTACATGGCCCTGTGCAGCGCCTATCTCTGCTGGACCAACACACCTGCCCCACATCCCACCTACAATACCGACTCAGAGACATAGTTTGGCTGTATTGGCCACAGCAGCCATTTTATTAACAAAACATTAACACACAAGTAATCAAACGAATGAGTACAGTTCCCCTATACCCATTCGACCTCTCACAACCAACTTTAAAGACCTTTCAAGTTAAACACTTGGGGCTGAGGTCCTTGGAGTTACCATAACCCCCGACCAAGCCTGGCGACCATTTTCCACACTTCTCCAGTACCTTACCCTCAGCCATCACACCAAGCCCAAGGGCTCACCACTGATCACCTGCTCTCAAGGACCCTTCCCTGCGGAGCCCAAACCTTCGCCAGACCGATCAATTCCAATTAGGAGCCAAGCCGAAACCTGACTCCCCCACCAATTTCCACTGACTCCAAGGACCCCCACCCCGCCAGCCACTGCGACCCGAGTACCGACAAGGCACCCAACAGCCACGCCTCCGGTACTGGCCTTCTCGACCCCCAGCAACACTCCCCTGAAACTACCCATATAAGGGCGGGAGGGTGGGACTTTCACACTGCCTCTGCCTGAGTGCTGACCACGCGGCGCGGGGCGGCGGTTATATATAACCCCGCCCCTTCCCCCACGCACGTTGCAAACCACGCACCGCGCGTCGCACACCACGCGCCGCGCGCACCACGTCCTACCTCCCCTAACCATGTAGGAGTCGGCGCGCCGGGTCATGTGGGGCCTCCCACCAGGGCTGCTCTTTTGGATTCTCTTTGGTCTAGTTCCTGAACATATAGGCTTTATGTACCACAAAAAAAACTGTCATTGGCCCTGTTCGACATATGTATGAAAGGTTATGCGCAAAATACGGGCGCACGTCTGACATCCTCAACACTTTTGTCTGTGTCAAATCTTAGAGGGAATGTCGCGCCACATTCATAAGATTACAGACAAATTTATGAATGTGTCTCGACAGAATGTATTGCAAAAATAGTGCACTAATAAATGCCTTTTTCAAAGGGGCGAAGTGGACACAAATTTTGACACAGACAGTTTTTGAGACACAACGGAACACATTTTTAAAGTGTTATGAGACATTTTCATACATATTGACTAATGCTATACTAACCTAACGAGACGTATGACTGTCTGGTGAGACAGTATTTATACATGTGCCCCCATGTCGCCAGCACATGAAGCATATATGTTAGGGAAAAGGAGCATATATGGTTCAAAAGAGATTACATTTGCCCTATAGATTTCTCTGGCTCCACTTCAGCCCCACTCGGGTATATTTTGGGCTAACTTTTTCAAAGTATCCGGATGGATATCACCGACAGAGGCAAAAAGCATGATGTGAATGGGCCTTAGTCAAACAACTGTAAATTCACAAAAAAATCTCAATCATCACAAGCAGCATAAATTGTCCTTGGGTCTACATTAGACAGATTCCAACACCTAAAAAATTATGAAGATACCTATCTTAAAATAAATTTCAAAATTTGTGATGCATTATTTTAATATTACATTTTGTTCAACGATTACAAGCAAATCAGCATGGCAACAATGTAATCATAGCTGACAGAAGGAAGGGGGGAGCAAATACCTTTTTTGCACCACCCCGCAATTACGCCGTGTGGACGGGGGCGGGGCGGGAGCGGGGGGCCGGGACTTCGCCGTCCCATAGACTATCATTACTAGCGGCAGGGATACGCCGCTAGTAAATGACATGTCACTTATCTCCCCCCGCGGCGGATTCGCCGAGCAGGGAGAGGAGACATAATCCATAGTTCTCTATGAGAACTGTGGATTACCGTAATGACTGGGACGTATTCCAGCCGTAATTCGCACAGTATGGCGCGAAATTACGGACTGAAATACGTCCCATTTTAAGTCGTGTGAACATAGCTTTAGGCTACAACCAGCAGTTAGCAGTCAGGTATCATCAAAGTAGAGGCTGCAGCCAGGGAGAAAAAAAAAGCTCGGGAATCTGGGGAGGAGGAATCAGTCAAAAAAAGGTGATAGTGAGGTCCCCTGACTGTAAACGTGGCATGTGAGTTGTTCATTTTTCCCTCAGTGTAGCAGAAATGGAAAGTCTACACCCTGGGGAGCAGATTAGAGTGCGAGGACACATGAATACAGTGCATGGAAGAAGAGGCAGACTCCCGTCCCACAGGCGTGCTGCCGAAGTATTGGACGTGTCAGAAGTTTGAAAGCTGTAGCACCCAGCTCTCTCTGGACACCAGTTACACCAACTTTCCTGTTCCAGTCTAGTTAAATAAATCTTTTGACATCACTGGGTTACGGCCTACCTTCTCTACTCGCTGGTATTACAAAGGTCACAAAGTCCTTTTATTTGGAACTGTTTAGAAATAAAACCAGCAATGTAATGATGTAATAGTAAATTATTATTGCAATGATGTAATCCTGATTATCAGTGTCATATTGAACAACGAAGTGTAAATTCACGTATTAGTGTTACCTTTCGTGAACCCTATATGTCTGAATACCTGATAGCTGCTATACTGTGAGGTAGCTGCTGCATATCTATAGATGAAAATAGAGTAAACATAGTCAACTTGTGACTATATTTTTTTTTTCTTTCTTCAGATGTACACAATTTGTTTGTGGGATAGAAAAGTGTACATCACCATGCTTTTTTATCCCACAAACAAATTCTACATAGAGCAAATGCAGTCACAATTTGACTAAGTTTATTTTTGTCTGCAGATATGCGGGAGCAATGCTGTGATACATGTGGAATTCCCTTGATGTATATCGACTCCAAAGGACACTGCAGTGTGCAATGACCATAAAAACAAACACATAAAGGCACACTTATTATGGCAATTGTGCCAGAATTCTGAGGCAAATTACGCCAAAAATACTAGCATAAATGCTTTACACCATATTTATTTGTAAATTCACATTAGGGCTTTCCACAAATAGCAGTTACTTAGGGCGACATGTATGAATCCTGCGCTGACATGCCAGTTCAAAATCACTTTAAGGTAGTATAGACTGCACCAGAATGTATGAACCTGTTCTTCTGCAGTTCATACCTACAGGCGCATTGTAGTGCCAATACGACAACTCAGGCAGACCACCTTTAACTTGGTCTGGCTGTTCTAACTGTTCTGTGCCAAAGAATCATATATGTGTTTACTTATGTTAACATGGTGTGACACGCCCCCAGAACCTCCCAAAACGTGGGCGTGCCAATGTTTGGAGTACGCCTGTTCATACATCTATAGAACAAAATAAGTTTTATTTTGCAATCATCAGTCCTTTATTAATTTTCAGATCCTTTGATATTCAGTTTGCAGCCTACTTTTAGTTTTTGGTTTTCTCATGAAAGTGTATCTTCCCAGTCATACATGCTGAATATTAGGTCTGTGTGGCACTCTGCTTTATCTCTACACCTGTACACAAGCTAAGTGATTTTCACCCTGCAAGTTGCCATGTGTGTAGTTTCCTCCCTAAATACAGCCACAGTACTCTACTCTTCCATGTACACTTTCTCCCTGCTGCTATCTCTAGTGCTGAAAGAAGGTGGGGAGGAAAGCACAGAGAGCCTGACAGAAGCATGAACAGTATTTTGACATTTAGGGCCACATGTATAAAAACTGTCTTTGTCTAAAACTCATTTTGTTGCCCATAGCAACCAATCAGAGCTCCCGTTTTATTTTTTCAGTGCACTATATCAAATTAAAGGGGCACTCTGATTGGTTGCCATGGGCAAAAAAGGGAATTTTAGCCCGAGACAGTTTTTATACATGTGGCCCTTAGTTTGAGATTTAGCAGTTTCAACAGCAGCAAAATAGTAAGACATTTTAATGAAGGCTATTTAGAAACCTTTTTTAAAAAAAATTGCATTTAGGAAGCAAATTAACAATAAAACAATTTAGCACACAGGTGTCCATATTCTTTAACTCATCTTAGAATGGAAACACATCACATATCTGCATTAGAATATGAAACAATTACAAATACCAATGGTGACATTCTGCAGTGTGTTAAAAGCACATAGTGTAATGATTGACTGTCACATTCTCTAGGTTGTTGGCATACAAAGACACATCTGATGGCCATGTGGACTTCCACAATAGAGTAACTTCCAAACCGAGAGTTGCTTAAACGGGAAATTAGCAGATGATTGTAATACCAAGCGTTTTATTTCCACACACTTTTCCTGGACAGAGTAGTTTAAATTCTCCAATAAAGAGAATATACTGTACTTTTGGGAACACACAGAAAAATCCTGTTGCCATCAGAAAGAGTAACATAGGTCCTAAGTGAATTTTCATTGCAACCACTAATCCTTAAACAAAATACAATTTTAAAAGACTCACATCACACTCATGCACATGACCTTGAATAGTCTTTGCTAGGCATTTTTTAAGTAAGTATTCTAGTAAATATGTGATGGCCTTACACGTAAGATATCTGTTGGCCAAAAACTTTTTATGCCTCCAGAAAATACAGTTGTGCTCTTCTATGATATCTGACATGTAAATGCCATACACCTGATAGCAGCTTCTCTCTATAACAGTAAAGATCTCTCATTGTGGAGGTCTGGTTAGAAGATCTGCCAAAATTTACACAAAGTATATGGGTCACTAAAGTGAATACAATACAGTGGGCACAGTTTAAGCGACCACCAAACCCACTAATAAAGACGTGAGTAATCTGAGGCAGTCTAGTTACTAGGGATGCTCTACCCTGTTTTAGATTATCAAGGCTAGCAGATATTCACATTGGCAGTATGGTGAGGACAGCGCTGGTACAAAGAAACTTGGCAGTGTTCTCATTGTTTTTTTTTCTTTCTCCCACTGCCAATAAAATCCATATACTCTAAAAATAAATTTAGATGAAGAACTTCCATAATATGTTCTTTACTCCCAGTCCCAGAAGCTAAAAAGTTAAAGCTATAGTGTAATATAGAACAGCTGCACAAAAACGGAGAAGGAACTTTTTTGCAATAAAGTTGAGAGGAAGTAAAAACTTGGGTGTTCTTTGTGTCACATTCCACACAGTTACTAGGGAATCGGTGAAAAGGCATATTTCCATTATATTAATTCCAGATTACCTTCTAATCAATTTAATAGGGATTACAAGCAGTTTATTACAGGAACATTACAAAAATACGGTCTAAATAATGTAGACTTAATGCCTAATTAAAGGTTTTTTCCTACTAAAGTAAGGGATGGCATATTGCTAGGATATTCCATAACATAATGGTCCTAAGTGTCTAAATTTCGGGGCCGAGCCACCACCATGCAGGAGATACATTGAAGGGACTTTTGTTCCCTCATACTATAGATGAACCTGGGTCTCCAATTACAATATTAATTCTGAGATGGGATCACCCTATTAAAAGGAACCAAGCCTACATGTTGACTACGCTGGAGCTCATACACAATACAAGGCACATATGTTTTCCTATACTGCACTCTGGTTGTACCAGTTAGGAAGAGGTTGATCACTGTGGTTGCAAGGAGTAAAGCACCGAACACTGCTCTATTCACTACATATGTGTGAATGTAGTTATGTTACATTAAGTACTTTATTTAAACGCACCAAACAAACTCCTTTGATCTTCTTCTTAGGATATGTTTACACAAGGTATTTGTGAGACGTATTTCGGTGTGTAATTGGCGATCGGAGAGAAGAATGGTGCACAGCATTGTTCTTTATTCATTTTTCCAAAATGTGCTTTGACTATTTAACCCTTATCTGTCATTTTACCTCCTAAAAAAACCATAATAAGGGATCAAAATATGTTGGGATACATACTCTTTTAATTATAGGGTTGACTAGGGCGCATTCAATAAGGTGAGGTTTCAGATGGGATCGCCCTTATCAAGGCGGTCACCCTGTGCTTAGGTGAGGATATACCTAGACTTTTTAGGGCCTTCTGGAGACAGTGTAGGTTTATACGCCTCTGTGCGATACACTTCTGGAGTACATTGTTATGGCGGTTTTTAATATACATTGTTAAAAGTTATATTTTATTTATCAAATGCTTTATGACACTTCTTCATTACTTTACGATTTTTATTGTCAAGGAGCATACAGTGACAATATTGAGCACTGTGATATAAAATTTTGTCTTAGAATTTAACTTCCCTAAGGTGGTCATACACTTTTATCCAACATCTGTTCTTCTCAACTCCCTCACATATATTCAGTGTCATTTAATAGGGTTTATCCTCACTATTTCTGCCCACGATAAGCAACATGCTGCTTATTTACATGGCTGTTATTTTTCCACACCGGCGGCAAAAATTTGCTATAGAAATGTTTCATTGCACGTAAGTGGGATTGCTATAAAGCCCATTTACTTGCATAGGATGCAGACTGTTGTTGGATCTCACATGGATTTTTGCGCAGAGTACACGATAAGATCCACATAAAGAAATTGTTTTGTGAACATACCCTAAATTTTCCTCAACATTACAGTCTACGGACAGGTGAAAATACCTAGTAAGACAATTTTCTGCTGGCCAACAGTGCCTTTTTGTAACACAAATGACCATTACAGAATCTAGCCAATAGCATATATCTATTAAAGGGCTGTCTTGGTTTTCTTTTTTGGTTGTTTTTGGTTACTGTTGTTATAAAGTTGTTAATGCCAAATGACAGATCTGTATCCCATCAATGTAAGGCCAAAACAAGCTGCAGATGATAGCAGATATCTGTAAGTAATCTGTCATTTAAATTTATGACATTCTCACCCAAGAAGACATCTTTCATAAACCAACCATAAAAGGGAATATCGCTTCTTGGGGAGAAGCACCATGTAGATGTGGGGGATTTAAGATTTCCTCTTAGAAATCGAAAAGGATTCATACCAGACCAGTATTGCTCATCTGCAGACAGCTGTTTCAGGATATTTGCCCCTTCTCAGTGCAGAGTAAAGTTTACTGGTTGGGTTGAGAGGCAATGAGTGGCTCAGAAAAGGGAATATCTCTTCTTGGGGAGAGGCCTCATGCCTCTCACCAAGTCAGTCAGTAAGCTCTGCTCTGCACTGAGCAGAGGCAAATACCCGAAAACAACTGTCTGCAGATGAGCGATACTGGCTTAACATGAATCTTTTTCACTTTCCAAGATTCGGTGAGTCGCAAGCAAATTGAGAATGGTTAGATCCAATAGAGGGAGCTAGAGTGTTCAGTTCTCTTCCCATAATGCCTTGTTATATGCAAATGCCCGTGAGGTGCAAAAGGAAATCTTAAATCATCACACACCTACATGGTGCCTCTCTCCAAGGAGAGATATTCCCCTTTTCGAGCCACTCATTCCCTCTCATCATTCAGTAAACTCTGTTCTGAGAATGACCAAATACCCCGAAAGAGCTGTCTGCAGATGAGCGATACTGACTCGGCATTAATTATTTTTGCTTTCCAAGACTCGATGAGTCCCAAGTGAATTGTGGGTGGCTAAATCCAACAGAGGGAACTAGAGTGTTCAGCTCTCTTCCCATAATGCCTTGTTATATAAACTAACCCTTGACAATTTCTTGTGGGAGATTTCAACATGTAAAAATTTTTCTATGACAACCCCAGGCACATGAGATAGCTGGTAAGGTTCAGTTCAGTTAACTTTTCTCCAATTTGTGCAAGCACCTTAAGTTTACAGATTCTATCTGGTTGAGATGACTCATTCTTTAGTGACATATACACTACTGTGACACTGGTGCTATTTGAAGGGACCAGAATTTGAAAATTCTGACCATTTCCTAAGTGCTTTGCAAATGACAATTATCTTGTAATATGCATGTCTTAGGGCATGTCCCCACTGCACGGGTTTTCGGACGGTTTTTCAGCCGGTTTGTGGTTTTTCAGACCGCCTGAAAAAACCGGCCGAAAATGAGCACAATGGGGCTCTATGGAAAACCCGTGCAGCAGTCCCCACTGCACAGGTTTTCCGTCCGGCGTTTTTTCCGCCTGCGGTTCGGCCGCAAAACATTGTGCAAGCACAATCTTCCGTCCGGTTTCCGGACGGAATCTGTGCTAGCCAATGTGAAGGGGGGCTTTTCTCCGCTCATCGCCCCGCGGCCGTGGGGACGGGCACAAAACAGGGCAAACCGGACAGTATTTGTCCTGTGCCGTGGGAACGTACCCTTATACTGCAGGCTGATATAAAATGCCATTCAAGTGTGGAGGTCCAAATCTTCAGACCTCAATCTTTTTTATCTAAGCTGAATCGGAGAACCTTCAGGTAACAGCAAGACATGTTTAATATATGAAGTATTCTGCCATGACAGTTTCTCTTTTTATAACATTTGATTAGTAATTATAAGGATTATAGCACATCTGTGCTATCTGTACCCTGTTATTAGAAGTGTCTGACACCAAGCGATAAAGTTAACTAAGACAAGGATTACATCTGTTCCAACAGATCAAGTGCACCATGAGCTTTTTCTCCCTAATGTATATTAAAATTGCACATTCCACAGTGGCCAAAGGACTGCATATGGCTAGAAAACCAGAGATGTCATACAAACAGGAAATGTGCCTTTCTTTGAACTTCTCCTACTGAAGAGGCCTGGGGCAGTGAATTGAGAACAGCTGCTCCTTCAGCTCTGCTCAGTGCACCACACAAGTCATGCCCTCTTGAAATGTCCTTCCCCACCCAATCCTCATCACCTCTGATGAAACACAATTCCGTGTGAAATCTGGCAGGTGAGGAAGTCCCGTAGAGCCGCTTAGTCTGTCTATATTAAGAAGGCTTGCCTGCTAACCAGTAATATATGGCTATATGGTTTGATGATAATGTATGTAAAATGTACACTTCCCCAGCTTTCTCCAAAATCTGTGAATTAATGGCATTAGCAATAGTATCATTAGCATTATTTGAAGCTCCTGAACTCCTAAAAGTAACAGGGCCCCTTAATTACCTGGGGTTCATAATTGTGATCTGCTTAGATAAGGTAGATGAATCTGTCAGGACTCCTCAGGCTTCAGGAACTAGTAATGGGTGGGGGCCCCATTTGATTTGGCTGTATGGGGCCCTGAAACGGTTAATAGATGATGGATGGCAGCCCTGTATATACTGTATATGCATATATTTTTCCAGTTCTAGCTGTGATTGTGGTGAAAAAAAAATCTTAAATGGCAAGGGTAGAGTAACCTTAATTTATTGTAGGTGCTGCTTATATCTGCATAGTCTTATTACAAATAGTAGGTAATAAAATAATGGTGGCTCTATTGTTTTCTGAACAGGGATAGATAAAATTAGTCTAGACCACAGAGCAATGAAAAGAGACATGCATGAAAGGATATTGGGTTAATCTTTTTCTGCACAGTGGAAGGGGCTTCTTCACACACAGGTGCTGCTAACAATACCTATACCTCTCTGGCCACAGCTGACCTGAAATAAGAACTGTCAAGGAATACTGTTACTACTGTACTATCAGAGCTCATAGAGGGAAGTCAGAGACAAACTAGAGCGTCATGTACATAGGGGAACTTAAAAAATCATACAAAAAAAAAAAATAACCACCCAATTTAAATAAATTAAAAAAAAAACCAGGTAATAGTTGCATATTACTTGTCAATATGTGAATTAGAAAATATTGAAGGCAGTGTCTCTTTAAGTCCATGGTGCTTAGAGGAGTATTATGGCCTGAACCAATTATCACCCTTACAAAGATGATAAATTCTAGATTGGTGGGAGATCTCTGGCTGGGACCCCTGCTGATCACCAAAATGGGGCACATAACTAAGACTCAGAAGAGTTTGAATGGAGTATATGCCCTGCCACTATTTAAAAAGCTATGACACTGATGAACATAGCCTCATGCACCCACTAATGTCTTATGAATGTTCTGTTAGTTGACTGTGGCAAATAAGCACACTCTTAGGCTGCGTTCACACGGCAAAGACAAAATACCAGTCAGATTGTCTTTTTTGGCACGCAGGGGGATGGCTTTTGTCCGCGGTTTGTGGATTCAGGTCATCCCCCTTCACACCCATTTTCATGTTCTGCACGAAAACCGAGCAGAAGAATGAAAATGTTCTAAGTTTTTAGGAATGCCAGTGGTGTAAAAAAAAACGTCCGGCGGAAAATCCGTGCTGTGGGGACTGCTGCGTAGATTTTCTCTTTAACTTAATGTAAAAGGTTGACAGACTGAAAACATATGCTTTGGGGGCAAGCTCTTAGGCTTTACACATTGGTGATATGAATGTTACAATGGTACTGCAACATGTGAACACTACCTAAATCAGATTTTTTTTTTTTTAATCAATCACAGCCCAAAATGGCAGCATCTTCCTGTATTGGCAAACATTTGCTTTGGACTAAAGCCATCAAAATGAAATGAAAGGAAAAAATCCCTCATAATTAAATTCTTTGTTCAGCTGCCAATGGAAAATAAGATGATTTTAGGCTATTACAATAGCAGCATTCATTCATTTAATACGCAGGTGTTTAAAAAGACACCTCTGTCTTTGCAAAGTTGAAAGATACAATGAGGGTGCTTTGGAGACATCTTGGTGAGTGACACATTAGATTTCACTAACACACACTGTCAAAAGAAAGACTATGCTTTTTAAAGAGGACATGTACCTGTATCTGTTTCTGACATGTCTTGTTTTAGAAAATACCTGTATTTCCCTTGAAATAACAATTCTGGAGCATCTTCTCTTATAACTCTGTTGTGTGCTGTTCCTCTGTTATTCCCCCCTAGAAATGTATTAGTAATTAAGTCAGTTAGAAAGTGTGTCCCTCCCAGGGCTGTGGAGTTGGAGTCGGAGTTGTGGAGTTGGAGGAGGTGCCTATTTTGGAGTCGAAGTCGTTAAAAAATGGACTGACTCTTACTCCCAAAATATATTAGTTGGTCAAGTTAGTTCGATGCAGTGCCAAGAGCAAGAGGAATTGGGTCCTGCCAGTGCTACTGCTCCCATATCTTCAGCCTCATCAAATGAGTAATGTAATTGATGACATGGAGCAGGCAAAGCATTGCCGCAGAGAAAAGATTCTCCTTTCATAGCAAACAGATTGACCAGATTTCAGCAAAATTTTTCACTTCATATTTATAATTTATTACAGTTGTATCCTCTAAATATATTTTACATTGACAATCAAAAGGGTAACAATGTTTTGAACTTTTGACTTCCAGACCCCATATCTTACCATCCTTGTGAGACTCCCATCCTTGGCTATCTCATAAATAACTTTTACCTGCAAGTATTTAGCATCTGCTTAGTTCTGCAGATTCTTGTCCTGTAACTGCATTGTTACTGTTTTGCTCCTGGTGGTGGGACAATCTTTTTCTTTTTGTTACTATAAATTACAACCTGTATTCACATTCCCTAATAGCTCAGTGTGTTTTTAGGCTGATTCCCAAGCGAAAGGTCACTGGTTCGGGGAGCCATGAAGAAGATTCCCCAAGTACAGAGACACAGCATCATCCAGATCATCGATAGAGTCTCTTGGCCAAGAAAATTGCCAAACTGCATCATGTGAGGCCATGACAGCTGGGAGAATATGAAATGAAGTCCATTCATCCATTCAAAAGCCAAGAGGTGACATCCAGGCAAAATATCAGTCAACAAGTCGGCTCATCACAAGGTCTAACAGTTCTAATGCAACAGACATGGCAGTGGAGGCGGCTCATATACTTCTTAAGAGTGAGATCACAGATGTCCATGCAACACGCATTACACAGGTCTGGAATGATGGTCTGAAATAAGGGGAAGAAACCTCGACTTCAATCTCGTCATATGAAGCGTTGGCAAAGAGTTTGCAAAAAAGTACAAAAAATGAAAGATTGGAAACAAGTGATTTAGAAAGATAAGATGAAAGTCAATAACTGGGCTCTGATAGCGGCAAATGGGTTTGGAAGAATCAAGGGAAAGGGGGGCTAATGGATCGAGAAGCTGGAAGAACTGCCAGGTTTGGTGGAAGAAGCCTGAGGATTTGGGGATGTTTCACAGTCAAAGATGTTGGATACTTGACCAGGATCAAAGGTGACCTCAATGCTGAGCTGTATGCGAGTGTCCTACAACATGAGTTACCTCATACACTCGAGTGCCATGGGTATGGAAAGGAAGACATAATGTTCCAGCAGGACAACGACCCGAAGCATACATCAAGGATGGAGAAGGAATGGTTCAATGATAATGAAGTAGAGTTGCTGTATTGGTCTCCACAGTCCCCAGACCTCAACCCAATCCAACACTTGTGGGTAGAGTTGAAGAAAAAGCTGTATTCGTACCCAAATCCTGTCTTCACCAACATTGGGAACATGTAGAAGACACCGGGGATCAGATTTTGGTCAAGACATGCTTGAATCTGATACAGAGCGCAGAAGGACTCAGGTAGTGCTGAAAGCCATATTTTGATTTTTAGGCGCAAAACAGTAACAATACAGTTACATGACAAAAATCTGCAGAACTAAGCAGATGCTAAATACTAAATAATGTATGTATAAGTTAGATAAGATAATTGTCTATAAAATGATGGTAGCCTCACATTCAAAGCTGTAGTAGATGGTTAGAGATGGAGCCTGAAAGTCAAAAGTTAAAAACATTTTGCTGGTCAGTGTCTGTTCTACCTAAATAGCTTGATTATTGTATCATAAGGTGATAAAAATCCTGATGTTACCATTTTACTACAGTAAAGTTATCACTTAAACATGCGCCATGTATTAGGGAGTGGAAGTCGGAGTCGGTGTCAGGAAATTTGAGGAGTCGGAGTTGGAGCTGTGGCTTACCGACTTCACAGCCCTGGTCCCTGCACAGTCAAAAATTGCCTAATCAGTGCTGACAGTCAGTATGTGCAGGGACACACCTTCTGAAAACTGAAATGGTAACATCCATCTGACAGATTTACTAAAACAAACATATCAGGAGATATCACAAGTCCCCTTTAAGGCACTGAGAAGCACATTGTAAAAATGTTATGTGTTTATCTTATAATATCAGGTTAATAAGACTGTGAAGACATCTTTTAATCATGAGCTTTTTCACTAGCATAGATTTTCAAATCCAGGGATGGGTCTCTCCTCCCAGTAGGGTGTGTCTTTCCTCACTCAGAAGTGGTGACCTTATCACACCCCCTCACTGTTCCTGCTCCTTCCCCAGTCCTCTTCATTCTGTGTGAGCAGTGGGAGGGAGTGGATGTCACAGCTCTACAGAAATCCTGCAATGGTCAGTTATCATGTTTGGGGAGCTGTGATAGTCACCTCCCTCCCAGGCTCCACACAAGCAATCCTTGTACTAGAACACATGCCTTGGTGTAAACTTTATAAATATAGCCTGAAACGATAAAAAAATGAAAGAGACTTAGTAATTGCCCAGATCCTTTACATTAGAGCTGTCACCGAGAGAGAAGCAGGGATAAGCACAGGCAAGTTGTTTCACACAGTTCAGAGGGGAATGAGGCCAGAGGGCGTAGGACAGCCAATCACAGCACGGAGGGCTGGACCTGACCAAAGGTTGAACTAAATGCAAGTAGCCAATCACAGCAATGGGACGTGGCCAAGACCCCAGGCTGCAGAAGTAGCTCTAGACACACACAAAATAGGTAACAGCAGCTATACTAAATGATTTAGATAATACAAACCAATTACAAAAGTGCTTATTTTTCGTGTCCCGTTCATTACAGATATGATGTTTGAAGTGAGAAAAACCTTTCAACAACCAACACTTGACAAGTGAGAATCAATAACTGTACTGCTGACTAGTTATGGGATGTCAATCGTTACACAGCTCACTACGCAGGGCAGGAATTGCCCAATGAGAGTGCCAATCATCAAAAAAGAGCCCAGTTGTTGCACAGTGAATGGCTGCACATTCATTATTCGTGTGGACCTTTGATTTTACTATTAATGACAGCACCTGTTTAATATATGTTATTTCCTGGTAATTTATCAGACAATAGGATTAGTTTAAGAAGTAGGTAAGGGGTTAGAGCTGCCGGGTTCAAGAAAGTCAAGCACAGCACCCATCAAAAAAGTTTTCAAGCTGAATCTGACATAACAAGGCTATAGTCTATAGTATACCATCTGGGCTCCGCACCGTCTGGGCTCCATCGGCACGTGGCTCAGCGCATCCCTTCCCCCCTCATCACAATGTGTACTGCATCAGCGTCTACAAGAGTCCATGTTCTATTGACTATGCCCTGTGCATAGACAGGATCCTGTTTTGTAATGGAAATGCAATGGCTGTAAGATGGTTCCTGTAATAGGGACAACTGTTCTATTTACCTGTCTACCTCAGTAACAAAGCAACACCCTTAGATTATAGCTCCAACACACATATAGCCCTGTATTATTGCTGCACACTCTGATTACAGCTCCAGTAATAACGCAGCACACTCAGATTATAGCCCCAGTAATAGGGCAGCACATTTAAATCATAGACCTGGTAACAGAGCAGCACACTTAGATTATAGCCCTAGTAATAGAGCAGAACCCTCAGATTATGGCACCAGTGGTACTGCAGCACACTCAGACTTTAGCAGTAGTAATAGAGGAGCACATTTAAATTATAGTCTCAGTAATAGTGCAGCACACTTAAGTTATGTCTATACACCTTAATTTAAATTACCATCTAAAATCCAATGGTATTTTAACACTACTGCACCGTGGTTTTTGGCATGGGTTTGTGTTGAAAACCGCAGTCGGTTTTCGGATTTGCCACCGGTCCAGTATATTGACTGTACAGGAATCCGCTAGAAAACAGAACATGTTCTATCTTCCGTCTGTGGTTTACAAATCCGACAGTAGAAAATCCGTGCTGTGTGAACTACAGCATTGATTTTTTATTGCAATCTATGGGGCACTGGTTACATTTGGATTTTTAGAATATGACCAGAAACCAGTGTAGACATAACCTTTTAGCCCCAGTAATAACATTAGCACACTCATATTACAGCCCCAGTAATAGCACAGCAAACTCAGATTATAGCCCCAGTAATAGAGCAGCACATTTAGTGAATGGTCACATGGCGTCTTTTAGATGCGTGTTTGGATCTGTGTTTTGGACCCAAAATGGACCCAAACACGCATCTTACAATGTGCAGTGTGTTTTACATTGCTTTCAATGTAAAACACAAATCAGTGTTCAGACGCGTGATCGCCGACGCATGTTTACATGTGTCTTTGTGATGCGTCTTTCGGATCCATTTAAAGTTGAGATGTGTTTCGGGCCCAATTAAAACTATAGGGTAAGTTTCTGCTGCAGCAAAAACACATGCAAACATACGGCACACTTTGGGGTTTTACGCAGTGCTTTTGAATACGTTTTTCATATCTGCACACTCAGATTATGGCACCAGTAATATTGCAGCACACTCAGACTTTAGCAGTAGTAAAAGAGAACTCCCCGCGGGAGTAGGCGCGAGTTCCCGAAGTCCCGGCGTAATTTCGGGGCGTAACTCTGCCCCGCAATTTTGCTGTGTGAACATAGCCTTAGAGTATATCCCCAGTAAAAGAGCAGCACACTCAGATTATAGCACTAGTAAAGAAGCAAAATTGGTGATGGCCACTATTTTTGCCGAAGAGACCTACAAGCAAAAGACACAGCAAGTCTTTTTTTTTTTAAATAAAATCAATTATGAATATTTTTATTTTTACATTATAATAGTTATTTGACTCCTAATTTTTTCAACTTTTGAACCAAATACACCAGATAAAATCAGTAACTAAGATAATGATATGTTTATATATTTTTTTTTAGTTTACCAAAACTCAATACTTGTTTATAGGGTTGCAATATTGCCCAGCTCTCTTATGTTGGGTGTTATGCTTTCTTGTGTCTTCTTATGTTTCATAATGTTGAAGAATTTTACTGCTAGAAATATCAATTTTAATATTTGACTGTTCAGTGCCACATGCCGATTTTCGTAAAATTAATTCCTCTAAAGTACTAGTTTTCAATTTGCTAGTCTTATTTTGAGTGCAAATAGTATGCTCAACTTGTGTGACAACTGTGTGGCACACCCTGTCTGCTTTATAATGAGCCAAGATTTTCATAGTAACACCAGAATTTAAGAAAGGAAAGGACAGGAAAAGGAAAACGTAGGCAAGATTAAATTATATTTTAAGGATAAATGAAAAAAGTGCATGAACTGAGGAGGAGCATGGGATTCATGCAGAGCTCTGTTGTAGATCTAAGAACTTTGCTTGATTTTTCAGTCACTTTGAACAGTACGGAAAACTTAAGAGCAACCATTTAATAAGGTATTACAATGGATCTATTGATCTTTTCTATAATATCTATCTAGCCTGGGAGACAATATCAGCCTTTTCTATACAACCCTAATAACTTTAGCTGGGGAGTCTATTTAACTTTCAGGTTCCTATCATATCTCATGTCTCACATATGCTTATTACTATACATCTAAGGCATCCTTTTTAGAACATTTGTTATAGTTTTATTATATAAATAGAATATTACCAGAAAAGATAAAATAACAGATCTGTCACTGATCCCATTACCTTCAATCAGACGGAAACAGATGCCGAATGATCAATTTGGCATTAGCTTCAAAAGGTATGTCGGAATATTTCTGCATGCTTGAAAAACACTAGCGTGAATGCCGCCTTAGGCCACATTTTTAGGGGCTTTATTATGTCTGCATGACCCAGAACCTCTACAGTAAGAATGTTTTTACCTAAGAAAGTCTGTACATCCTTAAAATGGACTAAATTTCGCAATGGTGATATCAGAAGAATACACATAAGGAGCCTATCACATATCAAAGGAAGACACAAATCAGTTAGGTACACTGTGAGGTCAGCCTTTATGTGCTATCCACATGAAGGATTTATGGTGGTGATGCTTCAGCTCAGAATGAGACATTACATCAAGGTCAGTCCAGTTAACAATGTTCATATCAATGACTGGTGACCAGAAATAAACAGAGACATACAGAATGTAACCAAACCAGCACACATTACCTCAAAGCCAAGAGTAAATAAATTCTTGTTCTCGAGACCCCCTATTTCATCTACATACCTGAATAGTGTGTATAGAAAAAGCTTGTACATAGAGTTAAAGTGAATATAATCACACCATTATGTGTTAAAGGGGTTGTATCATTTAATTAAATGGTCTTCAGAATAAGGGGACAGTGAAAACAAGCAACTTTGCAATTGGATGTCATTTCCAAAGCTGTCTTGTTTTCACAGGATCCCTTATCTTCATTTTCTATTAACACTGTTCACCAGTGCCGGTCAGATCCCACCTCCTTGCATTTCATAGGAATCAATGCAATGAACTGGGGGTGTTTTGGACGCGTCCAAATAAGCCGTGTAACATACCCTTAGAGTAAGACTTCAGATCTTTCAAATCTAAATTAGTGAAAAATATTTTTTTTCTCACAATCTCTTTGCTCTCATCTTCAAAAAAAGTCTCAATCCCATCAAAATTAACTCTTCAAAGATGTCTTGCAGAATGGCCTTTATAAGTGTGCTTTGTCTATATTGGAGTAGCTTGGATGTTTTTTCTAAAACACAATAGACGTCAAATGGAGAAGTAAAAAAAAACAAAAGATTAACTTTTCACATCCAAACAAGCAAAACAAAGAGGATCTCCATCCAGGACTCTGCATTTTTTGCCGTCTGTGTAATGAAACAGGCTCAGAAAATAAGTATTTTATATGGCTAGGATTCACAACAGAGCTCAGAAGAATTTGGCAGAGTTTGATGCCAGGATTTCAAAAGTCTTTCCACATTTCTAGCAAAGATCTAAGGAACAAGAAGTTCAAATCCTTTTGGAACCTCCGTGACATTATAAAAAGATTGCAAGAATTTGCTTGTCCCCAGGACTCGCATAGCTCAGTAAAGTTTGTAGAGAATCAATAGTTTTTTTTAATGAAAGCAAAGAGACTAAAATTACAAAGAGAATAAACCTGACGTAAAAACAAACTGATCTATTCTAAAATAGTCAAGAGGAAGAAATCCACACAAGATTTATAAATTGCAGATGACCTTCACACATCTGCTACCAGAAAAAGGGGTATGTTCAAACATTAAACTTACTGCTAGTAGGATAGTTGGAAGCCACAAACTGCTGCATCATGGAAAATAGGGGCCTCATGTCTAGGTCTAAGACTTTTTTTGTTGCCCATAGCAATCAATCAGAGCTCCCCTTTTTATTTTCAGAGCACTATATAAAAAGGAAAGGGGAGCTCTGATTGGGCTGCAAAAAAGTCTTAGGCCTATACAGTTTTCATACACATCCTCTTAGGTTTTACAGCTTTTTTTTCCTAATAAAGCTCCCGTTCAACAGATAACAAAACCTATGTATACCTCCACCTAAAACTGGATGCATATGATGTACAGTGTGGATCCTTAAACTTCTATGGGTGGTGTATACAGATCCATACCTAGACCCATAAAAATAACAACAAACAGTCGTGCTTTTCTTACAAGTGGATCAGAGTAATATGTCTAACATAAGTCAGTTTCCACATTATTACTAAGTGTATGAACAATATGGAGGAAGAATGACTCCCTTTTTACCACAGTCCCTACTTTCAAAGACCTTGTTTCCTGTTTGAATATCATACCAAAACTTTTACAAAAAAGGGACATTTAAAAAAAAAAAAAAAACATAAACACACGGCCATACTCACAATGGCTGGACGAAAAGACAGGTCCAGTGCTACATGGGACAAGTTGCACAGGTGCAGAATAGTGATGAATAATTGTTCACACACCTATCCATGAAGAGGCAATTGCTTACTGAAAAATTGCACATTGGATCAGAACCAGCTCACACCAGTATTTTGTGTTTGGCTTTTGAAATATGCTGGGTAATCCGCTCAATCGAATAGCATGAGTGCCATCAATTGGTTGTAAGCCAGCATGATGGAGCACAAATAACTGTGTAACTGGCACCCTAAATAAGCTTTATTTATGTGATATTGCAATACTAGCAATCACCCCTCCACATAGATAGTAGGCATGTGAGGTTGTTCATCAGTATTTTTACACTTGAGGAATCTCCCTGTATGGTACTGTGTCTTTTCTGCATATTGGATTGCACTGGTTCTTATCCAATTCGCAGTTATGGACTAAGCAATTGCCACCTTCAACACCTCCTCATGGATAGGTGTGTGAGCAATTGTTCATCAGTAATCTGCACCTGTGTAACTTCTCCCATATACCACTGGGGCTATTATTGCCTTTGACATCACACCAGTCAGATCATTTAGTGGTTGGGTGAGTGGTAGAGAGTTCAGATGTCAGACTGAAGTTCCTTGAGCCAAAAAAAGGAAATTATCCTATAGGTCCACCCTCTAGCTATGCACTACATGCACTGGCACTTTTTTTTTATACTAGAACTTTTGGTAAGTTCACTTTAATGTAATGTTTACACACATGTTTTAATAATATTTTCTGTGATTGGTTCTAAACTCAGCTCCAAATGAGGTTATATTCTGCTAGACCTTTGGGGCCCTGAACTGTTAGGGGTACATAATTGCATCAAAGATTAGGCTCACCATAGGATTCTCTGGTATTCTGGTGGACCAATCCAACTCTGATTTTTAAGGGGTTTTCTCGCTACAAAGATCATAACTTTAGTGATGGGGACAGTAAAAATAAGCACTTTTGCAAATGGTTTGTATTACCTATATCATTTAGCATAGCAGCTATGAGCAAATCTGTGAGTGTCTACAGTGAAATCTGAAGTCTAGGGTCGGGCCAAGCCCCCTTTGCTGTGATTGGCTGCCTGCACTCTTCCCTCTGAGTTGTGTGAAAACAAAACTGAAAGTGGCTTTCTGTGCTGGCAGTGTCTATATTCTAATTATCTTTCACTTTCTCTGAGCTGTGTAATAAAGGCCACATGAGCTCCCCTCATAGTGACAGATCTATGTGAAGGATCTGGGCAATTATTCTTTAGCTGCTAGATATAACGCACCTATACAACACCGCCTTGTAAACTCTGCTACTCCTCTACCTTCTGCCAGATAACAGTGGGGGCAACAGTTTGCATTTCTCACATTTGTTTCATCCTTTCAAGCTGTATAACTGTTTACACCAATACAGGTGTTCTGGTTACAGCTCTCCAGGCTTC